>VMDR010010816.1:0-29867 GCA_007922815.1 Macrotus californicus
AGAAAAGATTAAAAATCACAAATGGTGATCTTAGTGGAGAATACAGGAGTAGGGAAAAATGGGTCATCTTATAAAATTGATTATGTGAGCTCTCTACATGCAGTACATATGTTAGCAAGGGAAAAATAATCTCCAGATAAATCTGCAGATCTTCTTTCTTCTGGAGAAAAACCTGTTTCTTTCTGTACATTGTAAAGCAAAAAGGGTAGGGTGGGAGCAGTTAAGTTTTATCTATGAGCATAAACATCAAGCTAGCTTTTGAAAAATGAGCCAAGCCAAAAATAGCCCTGAAAAAATATTTTATAATTTAAAAAAGGATATGTGTATGTATGCATGTGTGTGTGTGTGTGTTCCCCTTCTAAATCTAGATTCCTTACTATCTTATTTTAAACAAGACAGAGTGCAAGCTCTCTGTTTGGATAGAAAAAAATTTATATAAATGTTTTGTTCAAGCCCAAAAGGGAAAGAGTTTAAATATACAGTGTCTGAAAGATGCATGCCCAACTTCAAATAGCTTAATGCACAGAAGAGGAAAAATAATCTAACCTTTGTAGTCATTCCCAGTAGCCTTTAAACTTAAATATCTTGCACTTTGCAACATCATTTCAATGACCCCAACAGTAAGAGATTAACCAAAATTTTATAACAGTCCTGCTCTCTTCCCCTCGGACCTCTTACAGGGTAGCGGGTAGGGACGGAAAACAAGGAGGTCAAAGAACAAATGGAAACAAAATCTGTATTTTGCACCCTTTCTCTGCACTGGAGAAAGAAAAATGAGGCAGATAAATCTGTATAATACTAAACCAAATCTCTTTAATTCCAGTCAGCTTTTATCATTCAGCCACTGAGTCTGTGTGTGGAAAAATTCATGCTAATTCCCCCTAGCAACAGCCTCAGCCTATCAGAGACTTTATGTACCACGCAGCTGCCAGCCAGAGAGAATAACTCTAAGTAGGTCAGGCCTGTATTTCTAAAAATGCTACGGTCTAATAACCCCACTGTCCCGTCTGTCTGCCCTGCCCCATAATAACCTCAATTGCTTGGTGACACAATGACATACTACCCTGTTAGAGTGCAATCACATCATGCTACATTATTCTGCTGCGAGCGTGACTGCTGGGTGAAGGACCCTCGGAGGGGCAGCATTAATCAGGCAGCCATTCATGTCCACCCGCACTTCACTCTAGAAATGGGGACTGCATTAATGACCAGCTGTTTGAACTAACACAAACAAAATAATGTCTTCCACCCTGATGGGTGCACAGAATACCCTATTCTGATCTGGCAGGTTTCGCTTCTTGACTAAATCGAAGATGTAAATTAAAACGGGCTCAGACAATGTCAGCTTTGGCAACCTCAAAGTAAGTATATTTAAATTATATGACATGGGATTCAAAAAGCTATTGATTTAATATACACAGCTTTCCCTGCCTACAATATTCCCTAATCCACATTAAAAGGAGAAATGCATACATGGATAATGCAATACATATACACATATTACGCGGGAAGCCAAATGCACAGAGCTGAACTAAAATTGACTTCTTTCGGGCAGAGAAACAAAGCAGGTCAGGAGTAATTGTGCAGCGTGAACACAAATACAAATACAAAATGAATGCTGTGGAGGAACACTGAAAACAAATAAGAGTAAACATTCTAGCCTACCAGCCAATCAGCTCCTCCCACCATCTCTTTGTGGGGGCTGTAGTCACACCAAATCTCTGAGCACAAGGGACAAGAGAGGGAAGTGAACATGGCCTTCAGATCCCAACCACAGAGGTGCCCTGACTTCCCATGGGGTTGCTAACAGACTGCTGTTTGGCTTCTAGACAACCAAGGCTTCTTCAAGGTTTAAACTTGGACGAGCAACAAAAATCGAACTCCCATAGCTGGTTTTTAACTTGAAAATGGGGATTTTAGAATTTAATTCACCATCTTTATTTAAATGTCTTTTTACTCCTCTCCATTTTAATGCACAAAAACAAACAAAAATTAAGTGCGGAGGCAGGGATAGGAGACTGGCAGTGCTGCTTTGGGCTATTTGGGGAAATATCTTGTGTTGATGGGGCTTGCACTAACATTTTCTTGCATGATTAATCTGCATGTTTAATGGTTCAGAGTTTCATTTAATGACTATATCCTCCCCCCCCCACCAACAAATTGAAAATTCAGCCTTCAATTTTGCAGAATTCAGCAAATCTTATATGTTTAACTTATCAGTACTTGATTTACAAACATAGAAAATTTCTTAATCCATTTGCCCTTATTTGAACTAGGTTTGATAACTTCGTTATGACTATTATCTTCTTCACTTTGTGGCACACATCACATAGTTATTCTTGGAGAGATGCAGTCACTGACGCAACCATGAACCGCTAATTACGAGCTGCTGACACTCTGCTTGTCCATGCAGCTTTGAAGTTCTAAGTCTGTTTTCTCTCTTATGAGCTTGCTAGGCTTCATTCTCTTTCCCTCAACACACCCCTGCCCCCCACTCCCATGATTCCTTCTGTCCTTCTTTCCATTGTAAGCCTTTCTGGATTCACTCTAAGACTACTTGGAGAAAGCGGTAAAAGTGATCAGATTCTGCAAGTTGCTTTCTTTCCATTCCCTCCCTATTCCCATGCACACAGATCTGCAGTTTGGAAGTACAGTAATAAGATCCCCACCCATCTCCACCCGCAGGAATGCATCAACAGCTGGCCAAACATAATCCAACACACAGAGCTGCCTTTGTAGAAATAGTAACAAACAGTGGAAGGGCCAGACAGGCGTCCCAGCAGAGCTCCCCATGACAACTGCAAAAGCTCCTCATCTCCAGGTCAGGTCTGAGCTGACTCCGCCGAGCTGTCGTTGGAGCACCACCACTTACTCATCTGAATCACAAATCCAACTGAGTGCTTCCTCCAACCTCACCAGACACTGTTCCGAGGGCGCTAGCCTCTCCACACAGCAAGTTAGATGTACATTTTCCCTTTACAGCCCCACTCGCTGCATGACTCCCACCCTTTGAAATACCACGCCACAAACTCCCAAACCTCGTGACAGTGCCCACACCCACACCCAAGCATCTTGCTACAAGCCGGTAGGACCACCTCTCTTCCTTAGAAAAGGATTTCTTTTTTTAATTACAACCTGATCCTGGAATTCTAAAACATGTAAATATAACACTGCATTCATCTCCACCGAACATTGAGCATCTGAAGCCTGTGGTAGCCAGCTGGTCTCAAAGTCATCTGGGATACATTTATTTTGATTAAATCGATCGATTTCTATTTACAGGATAGAATTTTTCACCATACTGAATACAGCTGTGTTTACAGGGATTTGTAGAAGAAGAAGAAAACAAAACTCCACATCAGTCCTAGAAAAGCACAGAGCACTCAGACCGTCAAGGAGTTAAAGCTAAGGGGCTTGCTTTCCACATTAGCAAAAAAAAAAAAAAAAAAAAATCCTGCATGCAGCTGCTCCGGCCATGCGCTCTAGCTCATCAGGAAATGGATGCTGAGCTGAAGCTGAAAATATAAAAATACAAGCTGCAATCAAGCCCGATCCAGCAAAGTGACAGACTTCCTGTGTAAAATGGTCAGAAATCTCATTTATTCATGTCTCTACATGCATGCACATGCATTTAAATCCATGCTACAAGGCTGCTATTTTCTCTGAGGACATTGGTACAGTCGCCCAGCCCATCAGTTCCTCCCTTGACAGCACCGGGGACATCCAGACTGCAATTTGCAGGTCCTCCATCCACGTATTGGGTTATAAATTATGCCACCCTCCCTCCCTAGAATGAGAATGCAGAGCCAGCAGCAGACAATCAAACAGCATTCGGCATCTCCTCTTTCTTTCCATCCACTTCTCACTCTGCCTTTCTCCAGCTCTGCCTCGTCAGGTAGATACATCAGATACCTGCTTTATCCATCTTCAACTCCACTCTCAGGTACAATCACCATATTTCTATTTGGTTCCCCCCTCCCAGACTAAACCCCGGGAGCAGCCCGAGCTGGGTGCCCACGGTGGGGCTGCTCTGCTGTTGCCCCGCGGAGGAGCGGTGGGCACCGGATGGATAGTATTCCTAACTTGCCCTTCCCCGGTCCTTGGTGTCCTTTCTATTCGTCCCACCCCAGCTCTTCTGCAGCTTCTTCACCCTGTCTTCCAAGTCCCCTCCTCCAGCTGCGAGGACCCTGGCCAGAACTGCAGGAGAAGGTCCTTCTTGGCACTAGGCAGACCAGGAGTCCGATGCGGGTGCACCTGGCATGGCAAGACGGGATGCAGCAGGTGCAGCTCAGGTAACCGGGGAGGCTGGTGTGCCCACAGCGATACAGCCCTGGAACTGAGAGCAAAGACGGTCTGGCTTCAAGATTTAAAAAAAAAAAAAAAGAAAGTAAGCAAAAGAAAGAAGGAAAAAAACACAAAACAGCACAGCTCGGTGCCTGCTTGGGTGGAAAAAAACAGATACAAATCATAAAAAAAGCAAGAATTAAAATCAAGTTTCAAAAAAAAAAATTACATAGATCAGAGTACTTCGTGCGACTTTTATTTCTAATGTTTCCCGGTTTATTGGCCTCCCCAACCCCTTCCGAAGTCTCCTCTGTCCCGGAACGCCACTGTCCATGAGTACCGAGTCACAAAGGCTCTTGCTCCAAAGTGCTGCAGACCCAGCATCACATGAGAAACCACATGACAACTGGAGTCGGCTGCTGATGTGGTCAACTATTTCGCAGAGGCAGGGGGGGGAGTGGGAAGGAGACAAATCTCAAGTGAGACCTACCCCTCTCGTGCTGCCGGGAAGAAATTTCCTTAAAAGAACAATGAGAAGGACGCATCTCTGAAGAAACGCTTATGAATGCGTATATACTTTTATCTATGCACACTTACAAAGACTAAAGAGGCTGTGGATCCTTAAAGACATTTTGAGGATGCGGTACCGCCGACACTAGCTGGATGGCAGCAATATTATTTCTAGATTGTATTAGTCAAAGCTGATTCCACTTAAGTGGATTCCTGAAAAGCACACACCATGTCTTCATAGCATGATCAGGCTTGGAAAACCAATTCTATTATCTCTCCCTGCAATCTGTATCTGAACCTGCATTCTGAATAATTTATTTTTAGACTAATAATATGCTTGCCAAGACCGCTCCTTTCTTCCGTGAGTGGTGCAGGCAATATTCATCCAAGTGGGAAAAGCTTGTCCCTTTGTAGGGAGAAGAGATGGTTTTCGTCATTTTCAAAAAATGCAATTTCTTATTTAAAGGCATACAAACACACAACAATAAAGGTCTCCTGCAAGTAATCATTAAAAACAAGCGAAATGTTTCTGCTTCATTGAATTGACATGCCTGTTATTTGCAGTCTGGCATCTCTTGCTGGCGAACGGTGGTGATATTTTTCTTACACTGTTCATGGCTGCAGCTAGAGCCCTTAAGCCACACAGATATTGCTACTACTCAGCAGGGCGAGAGCAAACAATTGCTTTCTGGAGCACCTCTCTGCAGAGGTGCTGTACTGCCATGTACATTTTACTAGTTACATTAAGGCATGTAGGAGAGAGATGGCCTCGGGTTCTTAGAGATTCTATCACTCATCCTGGAATGAAGGAAGTGCCTATTTGGGACATTCCGCCTATAATGTGAGAGGTATAACTTTGTAGAAAAACCAATCATGCCAGCTAACTAGAACCAGAGAATCATTAAACAGTGGCAAGAATTGTCTACAACTCGCCTTTTGTGACTGTGCAGATGTCAGGGTAAGTGGCCATTAATTTGGTCAAGATGCCCTAAGCCCTCAGTGGTGTGAGTGTGTCAGAGACTGTCCTGGACACCGGGGGCTTTCGGGGAAACAAGCTGGCCACAGTCTCCGCCGTCGCGGAGCTCACAGACTAGTAACTGCATATGTCTCATTTTCTCTGAAGGTAATTTTTTTCAATTTGGATACTCCAGAATTATCCAGAAGGAAATCCAGCAGTGACTTTTCCACTCTTTCCTTGCCATCATCTTCTACAAACTCCCACATCCCATGGATTCTTTCCTTACAAACTGCCCTTGAATTTAAGATTTCTTCTCCACTCCCCTTTCTAGAGTCTAAGCTCAGAAACTCATGGTCTCACACTTAAGAATCCTCTATCTTTTTGTTTCAGTCCATTGGGCAGCTTGCCACCAATCTAATCCTGCTAAATCCCCTTGTTCATGGTGTCCAAAGCCCCTGCCTGAATGGTCTTAGACAACCCTTCATCCAACACCAATGACGGCTCTTTATTTCTTCACATTCATACACTACCAGTAAAAACTCCTATTATCTGCTTGCACCTTAACTATTTAAATAAATGCTCTCTTTTGGATCCTCCATTATGGAGTCACTATCCATTCATTAGGGAAAAATTATATTTTGGGCTTACTTTGGTTAATAACTAGGTATAAAGCTCTATAAGGGAAACAAAAACACATGAGGCACTGTCCATGCCCTCAGAGAATGTATAATCTATGGAACCCATGCTACTATTTACTAACTAGTTACTATTTTAAATTGCTAGTTATCTCTTCAAGTTTTGTTTTCTATAAAAATAATAAATAGGTCTAAATATACTAGCTCTGTGAGCGTCAGATATGTTGTGCCATTGAAGAGCTAAAAAGGGAAAGATTACTTCTACCAAAATGTGGGGAAAGGTCCCCAAAGGATCCTTGGATTTCCAAATTTGCAGGCATGTGCAAATGTCTGGCCAGGGTAGAGAGTTGACTTTGGGTCACAACAATAGTGGCGATGGCAGTAGTGAAACACCAGCACGTATTATGCGCCAGGTCTCTTCTCAGCATGTACAGCAACAAACCCACTGAATCCTAACAATCTTATGAGAAGTATTGATTTAATGACCTCTTTTCAATTTTATAGAGCAGACTCACAAAAGAGAGGTTAAATTAGTTGCCTAAGACCTCACAGCAAGTAAGTGGCAAAGCACCTCTGGCCAATGAGCACATCTCCTTAATCACCATGAGGTACCACCTCAGAGTTGGGAAAACAGCTGGAGGGATACCAGAGAGAGGAGAATACTTAACTATGTCTAAAGGTGGGTGAAGAGATCAACTTGGTTCAAGTAGAGTATTCATTTTGTAGAAGTGGGATTGGATTAAGGAGAGCCACCTTTGAAGGCATTTACCCTTATCATAAGCCATAGACAACCAAATTGTAGGATAACTGGTCCAGTAGCCCGGGCTAAGATGGACAGGGGGAAGAGGGAGATTAGATATGAGAAGAGTAAAAAAGAGGCTATAAGAGAATAGTGCCTGAACTCTGCTAGTTTCAGAAGAAAAATCGAGATAGATTCTGGAGGCTTTATGAAGAAAGAAATGACATTATTAAGGTATTCTTTGGAGTGGGGAGAATGATGACAGCAAAGTAGACTGTACTTTTCATTTTAATTGATTTGAGGGGGGGAGAAAGTTGGGAGGGAGAGAAACATTAATCTGTTGTTCCACTTATTGATGCATTCATTGGGTGATTCTTGTGTGAGCCCTGACCTGGGGATTGAGTGCACAACTGTGGCATATCGGGTTGGCACAACAGTTGATACATTTTTTTAAAAATGATGAATGAGTAAATGAAAGAAATGGAAGTGAAAATGGGAAAACTAAAAACAACGCTACATATAAAGAAAAACTCTACAGAGTATTTGATATTTCATAGGACATCCAAGGGAAAAGGTCCATCATGAAATTATATACATGGAAATAGAATTCACATTCTCTTTCCACCTTTGGCCCAGGCTTTTGATGACATCTGCTTTCTTCCACCACAAACCTCAGGTGCTGCTACTCTTCAGGCCTATTTAGACCAGGCGGTGCTGCTCCCCTGCTCCAAGACCTCATTCTGGGCCCACCATCTGCAGACCCACCTCATCCAGGTCCAGCCCCTAAACTGAATGTTGCACTCACCAAGGCAATCAAGTGAGCGTGCTAACACACTTTACTTTTACCCCTTTTACAGGTAGCAAAGGGAGAAACCGCAGCCTTCTCTCACAATCTTAGCTAACCAGAATGCTAAATTAACAAGTGCACCTCATTCCTTAGGCAGTTAATGAAGGTTAATATGACATACTGCCTCTGGCTCTAGGAGTAAAAAGGGGTGTTATTGCCTCATATTAAAGCTGGAAAAAAGTGTTAATAATCTTTCTCATCAGCAATAAAGAATTGGGCTTTTAATACCCAGATATATTTTAGTAAAAGGCTAGTATATCATCTCTAAGTGGAGTTCAAGAGCAATGTTAGATAACTAGGGCATTTCAAGAGGCTGCTTACACTAGAGACCAAAAGAAAAGAAATAGAAAAAATGCAGCCAAAATCACATTTATTCCTGCATACTTGAAGAAAAAAATGTAAATTTATATTAGGTATATTTTCATTTATATTGTTTTAGATGTATTCTAATAAATAATCTTTAAATATTATGAGGGTGGGAGGTGGGGATGGGTGGGGTAGGGGGGTGGCAGTGGAAAAATGGAGACAACTGTACTTGAATAACACTAAAAAATTTAATTAAAAACAAAAACTAAATGAAAAAATAATAAATATTATAAGAAAAACTTGGATCTCATAAGTAAGCAATTGTGAGTAAGCAGGTAATATGTGAGCAAGGTCATTGCTTTATAAGTGTCACACAGATGTGCTATATGAACCTGCTAATCTAAGTGCGTTAGGCATTATGAGATGGAGATAAAATGAATGAAGCACTGTCTAGGCCCTTGTTGAGTTTACAGTACCCTTACCTAGGAAGGCACTTCCTTTCCTTTGACAAAGGGGATGTATTGCTTTTAACGACAGTAAAGAATAGTAGATGTCAATAAAAATAAAAAATAAAAAAAGGATATGATTCTCAAAAGGAAGTCAACCCATCTAGGCTACATTGAGGTCTTATCATAAAAGAAATAGCTTGGATGATATAAATATTCAATGATGTGATTCTTAAGTCCCTTAGTGAATAGGAATGCTATGCTTTATTTTTGCAATTCTGGGAAATATTAATGATGTGGTGAGAGTGTAGAGAAAGGAAGGGTCTGTAGGTTTACTTAGTAAGTAACCAGAGGACTTAAAATTTCATGCTGTGTTTCCCAACTTTCCCCAAAATGGACACTGAATTAAGATTAGCTCTTCACAAAGCTGACTGACTAATTGCTGGCGGCTGGCCGAGTTCTGATTTCTCCTCTTTCTGTTGCCCAGTATTATTACCCTGGTCCATTTTGCAGGGGCCAAATGACAATTTTAAGGTGGAAGGACTGTGTTTGTTCACCTGTTAGTGGTTTGACCTTAGACTTCGCAGAGCGCTGTCAGGAAGTCAGTTTTTCCATGCTCTTTACAGTAAACAAAGACAGTGTGGCTGGGCTCCAAATGTTACAGAAGGTCAGGGACCAAACCACCACAAAGACAAAGACTGCTTCCAGAAATTCAAACACAAAATAGATGTGAGCGCCGTCAACATTCCAGACTGTGGTCCTGTCTGTTCGCAGTGTTCGATTCAAACAATGTGACGCATATCCAGCACCAATGCATAATAGAAATAGAATCATAAAACCCCAGGTGTCGGAAAGCACCTTAAAGGTCACCTGGTCCAACTGCAAATCTGAAATGTGAACGCTGCCCTTTAAAATATCTTCTCCATGCAGCCATCCAGGATCCGAGGGAACACCTCCAGTGACTAAACACGCAGTGCCCTGGGAGGGAGGCAGGCCATTTCACCTTTTGAATGCAATGGCTTGGTTATTTAAAAGGCCTGAGCCAAAGGTCTGATTCCATGGTAGTGGAAGCCTCGCTGTAGCTCCTATTTCTTGGCCCTCAATTTATAATGGAAGTTTGGGAGCTCACATTTAGAATGTTTTCCACATGTTCATCCATCAGTTATTAGAGGGAATTGATCACCACCCAATCAGATTTTTCTTCTTTACATGAAATATTTGCAATTCTTTAGCCACTATTCTGTGACTTGTACTCTATGGGACATCTCATTTCCCAGGTTATAAATATATTCCAGTTTGTCGGTAGCTGTTTGACTAATGTGTCACACAGAACACATGGTGCCATGGTGTGGCCACACAAAGTCAGTAGCACTATTGCCTCCTTTGTTCTAAGAGTCCAGATCTCACTTAGTGCGGTATCACTTGCCTTTGCTTTCCCGGGAGGAAGGCACATGGCATTGGTGACTAGTTGGGCTCACCTGTGCCGCGGTTCACACACGTTCCACTTAAATCACGTTGCTGCTCTCATTGGATAGAGACTTTGTGCAATTATTTGACCATTTTTTGTCTTGTTATTGTTTTTGGTTAACAAACATAATTGGATTCAACAGTATTAAAAACATAAATAAGAAGGAAAGGAGTAGACTATCCTTAAAGGAAACATGAGTACACAGTTGACCCTTGAACATGGGATGTAGGACCATTGGCCCCTTAAGCAGTCAAAAATTCCTATATAAATTTTAACTGCCCAGAAACCTTCCTACAGTCAGCCCTGGTGCCTACAGGATTTGCAGCTGCAGATTCAACCAACAGCAGGTCAAAAACAGTATTTCCGATCTGTAGTTGGCAATCCTTGAAAGGGGAGGGCCAACTCTACTAATAGCCTACTGTTGACTACAAGCCTTGCAGATAACCTGAACAGTCAATTGACACATGTTTTGTATTGTATATGTATTACATACTGTATTCTTACATTAAAGCAAGCTAAAGAAAATATTATTAAGAAAATCCTAAGAAAGAGAGAAGACATTTACTGTTTTTGTTGAAAGAAATTCATATATAAGTGGACCTATGTATAGTTCAAACCCCTGTTGTTCAAAGGTCAACTGTATTTGTAAAAGCACATCTCTCTTCCATGGGAAGACATAAGACCCATGGGGGCATGGGTTCTCAGAAGGCAATGAGTAAATTTCTGTTTTCCCTGTATCACAATAGCACCGCAGAGAATGAAATATCTCTGATTACGTGAAATTGCCTGGCCTAGTAGGAAGACTACTGGACTACAAGTCAAAAGTTCTGGGTTCTGGGGCCCATTTTGCCATTAACTGTCTGTTCATTTGCTGTATGTCTGTGGTTGAGCAGTTTATCTTTTTTGAAGCCTTAGTTTCTTCAGCTGCTCAGTGAGAACCTTGGCAATATGTATCCCTGAGCTGCAAAGCATTCGAACAATTTATGATTATGTGGAATTTTAATTAAATTTCTAAAATCGATTCTTTAATATAATGGCATAAATAAAATATTAACCCCTAGCTAAAGTTTCCTAGAGACTTACAGTGAAATTAGGTACGTTGCCTTTAATTGTCTCAAAGCATGTGAATGGCACATTCACAAATCAAAAAGTTCATATGTACAGAGTTGTTTTTAAAAGAATGTGCCAATTAGGTAAATGAGGTAAGTCCCTCTGGGGGCTCTGGAATCTTTACCCTCTGATAAAATAACAGTTCTGAATAGGTGAACCAATTACTGAGATTCTTGGGGTAAGAAATGAAATAAATGTCATAATGTGATATCATCGCTTTCCCATAATCCAAATGTCTTCTTAAAATGTCTTTAATTAACTGTACAGAGAGAACCTTTAGGTTGAAAAGATCTAGTTTCTTTCACATTTTTAACTGGAGCCGTGACAACAGAGTGGCTTGATGTCAATCAGCAGTCCTCACAATGGGAATGCTATTCACAGTCCCAGGTAGAAGGGAGGCGATGATAGCATATGGCCATAACAGAACACAAGCTCATCTTGAGATCGTGCACTAGAGGAAAATTAACTCTGTGATGAGATTCGAAGGCACATCCAACCCTCCTAACATTAACCTACACAGCACAGTAGTTGATCCGTTTGCTATGTCATTAGACTATGCATTTTTTTTCCCTTAGTTCAAACAAACTAAAAATAAAAATTGTAAACGTAGGCTTGATTTCTCTCAGAATCAGAGCCCAGTTTTGACTCAGCCTTTCTCTGTACATGTCCATTCACCGTCTCTGCCTCAGCCTCTGTAAAACAAGGAAAACAACCGTCCAGGCTCTGATACTCTCTGTGTCAGAAACTCCTTTGGCTTTTTAAGATCTTCTGTTTTTAACAGGCAAACTACTACAACTACCTGTGACCCTGGAGATCCACGAGTCATATTGTCTCCTAACTTATCTCATTTTTAGAAGTCTCATTGCAGAGCCCCTAGCACAAAAGTGTTGTTTTAGTCCCAAATCACTGTCTGGAGTCAGGCAGACCGTTCTCAGGGTAAGACCCTGGGATCCTGAACAGGAAGCCACAGCCACGCGAGGTATGGAAAGTTCAGACACAGAGAGTTGTGGGGAGACGGACTGACGCTTTTTGGTATTTGCAAAATATACGTTAGGAAATTGTTACATGATGAAGTGCCTTATTGCATTTGATGTGAACAACAGCTGTAAACATTAGCTTTCGTCACTAATATAATAGAGGGTCTAAAATGCAATTAGCACAAATGACCACATCTCCATTCAAGTCGTCAGGCGGACTTTCAGAGAAGCTTTAAAATAATCAAAATGCCACGTTGCAGATGCCAAGTGAATACAGATATATCATTGGCTTCTAAAGTGATGAAGCTTTCTCCAGCAATAGAAGAGGCATCCGTACACCTGAGACTTTCCGTTAGGTTGGAGCATGGCCCCCACACCTGACGGCCATTTCCACAGGTCCCAAGATCAGTGCTCCAGTATTATGGCGTCTATAGGTATGTAAAGATACAGAAGGGAAGAAAAAAGTGCCAGAATCAGAAAAATAAGTGATGTTTATTTTTCCCTTCATTTGTCTGATTGTATGGTTTATATAGAATTCATGCCATAACGTCAAAAACTAAAATCCTAAAACAATTCTGGAACATAACAGAGATTCTGTATGATTTGTTTAAGTGAACTGTGGCTCAATGACAGAATTTTTATTTATGACAATAATTCAGCTTACATTAAATACTGGATTTTGACACTTTCTTCTCAATTCTCCCCTCCACACACATTTTATGAGTTGAATGGATATTGCATACATAGTTTATTAAGTTATGTAATTTATGTAATTATAAACATACATGAAATTGTCAACATAGATTATTCACATACATTTAATAGCATAGCCTCTAACTTTTGATACTCTACATTCAAAAGACAAAGATTTATTATTACACATTGAAAAGTGTTTTGCAGAATCTAAAGAAAAATTTTAAACAACTATTTAAAAATGTTGATATATTGACATAAGTATAGAACCCCTTAGTATGGGTATACTAAAAAGACAAAGACAATCTTATCACTCTGAAGTTATGGAGGCTGTAACAAGCCATATCTAGCAGGAAGATGGTTGGATGTAGTAAATGTGAACCCTTGGGAAAATAATAATTCTAACAATATTTAATATTTAATTATTACTTGCTACATGCTAGGCAACACTCTGAGCATTCCACATTCAATCCTCACAAGGAAACCTATGAGTTAGATGCTGTTCTTATCCCCATTTCACCAGTGAGGAAACAGAAATGTTAAGCAACTTGACCAAGGTCCCACAGATACTAGATTAGGGAGCTGGGCTGCAAATTCAGGCAAGTTGGGCTCCTAAGTCCTTGCACGTGAGTCCATTACTTAGCCTTTCATTTCTTCCTTCTTTCTCCCCTCTTCCACTGGACCCCCAAACTCCCAATACAAATCCATGGCAGATCTCCATCTTGGGTCTACTCAACTTCTCACATTATTATGGAAACAACAGACCACAAAATGTAGGGAAGAAAATATAACATTTCTAATGACATGTTTACACTAGTGAGAACTATTCATATCACATCCTATTGAGTTTTAAAGAAAATTAAAAGAGAGCACAAAAGTTGAAAAGTTGGCTCATACTACAGAGACAGTGACCAGAAAATATACATAAATGTATAAATCAACATGTGGGGCTGAGCTATGAGTGGGAGAGCCATAGAGAACTAGTTAAATGGGGATATATAAGGAGAAGGTGAGGCAGATAAATCAATCATATCATTATACTGATGACATTGAGTGTATATTAAGCACCCATGATATAGAATCAGTCTTTCTGTAGGAAGCTTAGAAAGATCTTATCTAATTTTTATAATTCTGCAAACCCACTATTATTATTTTCACTTCACAGATGAGGAAACTGAGCCCTACAGAGATTAAATAACTTCCTCAAGTTCAAAAAACTAACAAATGTCTGAGGCAAGATTCCTATCTTGCTCTATTTCACTCTAATGCTTGTGCTTTTGAAATCATATTCATAATACAATAGGTCAAGTTCAAAGCATCATCTAAATGAAAAAAAGAACAGTAGGGAGGTCTGGGAAACAGGGTCACAACCCAGGCATCTAAGTCATTAAGAATGAAACTGGAAAGCAGCATTGGGATCATGGGATCATAGATCAGAGGCTGTTTGCTTTTTGGCTGTGGGCATCAGTCCTATGCCCGCTAGAAGTAAATGCCATCTCTGATGGGAATCAGAGTTGCCTGGATCATCTCAGAGACAAACAAATAAAATTAGCTGCTGCAAAACCTTTTGGGAATTAATCAGAGTGTAAGTAAACACACAAACTTACAGCATGAGTCCTGATAAAGTCTGAAAACAAGGGAACTTGGAATAGCTAAGAGAAATGACCAATATGTAAATAAGAAGCCAAACAAATAAGGGCAAACTGTAGGATAGAGCCACACCTATGACGGAATAAGTATGATGGGCCCACAGACAAAAAGATGGTGAATTCTAGACATTAAGAAATGTTGATGAGATGGAAGAACCACCTGCTTTATGTAAAGCTCCAAATAACCAGATCACAGTGGACAGCCACTCAAATAATGCCTTCATAAAACAGAGTATTATTGAGAATAACTCAATTCGCAGAGAGCTTAAGGCGGCCAGTACTAGATAGCCTGTCAGGGAAAATAGAAGGATAATTACAGAAAAGAATCATATCCTCTGAAAAACAAAAATTAATCAAACTAAGTTTGTAAAGTCTGTCTTACAGACACATTGTCTGGACTCATGCTCTCAAAAATACTGTTTTTGATTTTATGCCAATTTATTTAGCTAATTTAATGGGTTTATCCTGTTACTTCCAAACTGGATATATTCTGTGACTCATAACATTTTAGAACCTTTCTAGTTTCTTAAAGAGTCGTAAGAAATTCATAATCACAGAACATAGAATCATTTCCCCCCAAATCAAATGATGACGTAATGGTTTCTGTGTCGGTTGTAGAACAATTGGCCTTTGACCATTCCATTGAAAAATCTGAGTAACTCCGATCAACTTGAACTAATTCTTGATCAAACACAAATGATAAGCAAATTTCATTGAATACCAGTGAGATTAAATTGAAACACTTTATCACACAATAAACAATTTTAATGTTTTTAAAATTTTCAAATAGTTTTAGATATACAGAAAAATTGAAGATAGTACAGAGAGTTCCCAGTATCCTCTATTATTAACATCTTAAATTTGTCACAATAAATAATGGATGTAGTATTAACTAAAGTTTGTCGTCAGATTTTCTTAATTTTTACCTAATGGCCTTTATCTGTTCCAGAATCCCATCCAGGACACCCCATTACATTTACACGTCCTATGTTTTTAGGTATTGCTTGGGTATGAGTTTCTCAGACTTTTCCTGTAGTTGATGATCTTGACAATTTGAGGAGTGCCACTCAGGCATCGTGTAGAGGTACCCTTCTGCTTTAGCTGGTCTATTATTTTCCTTACGGTTTGACCAGGGTGACGGCTTTGGAGGAAGACAACCACAGACATGAAGTGCCACTCCATTCCATCACACTGTATTATGGGGACATAGCATCAACATGCTTTATACTGTTGAGAAGTGCGACCACCTGGCTGTGGTGGTGCCTGACACAGTTCTCCACTGTGAAGTTACTCTTCCTCCCCTGCCCCACCCAATTCTCCGTGCTGTGCTCTTTGGAAGGAAGTCACTACGTGCAGCCCACACAAAGGAGTGGCAAGTTACGTCCAATCTACTTGTGGGCAGAATATCTACATAAATTATTTGGAATCTTCTGCAGAGTAAAACTGTCATTTCTCACCCATTTATTTAATCATTTTTATATGTGTAGAGATTCATGGATATTTATGTTATATTTTGAACTATAATCCAATACTACCACAATAGACATTTTGAAAGATTTATTCAAATTCATTGGTTGAAATGGGCTTGCAACTTTTGCCTCCTGGCCAAAGAGCTTATGGGTGGAGCAAAATGCTTGGACGTCATGTACACTTTGAAGATTAAGATGCTGAGGATCATCAGGAAGACATTTCACAGAGACAATTACAGAGAAAATGGGAATATACCCTCTTGGTCCAGGGGACTGTCCTCTTTATTTATGATATAGCCATAAGAAAATTCAATATACAATCAGTGGCTTCAAAGTCAAGCATGACTTCATTACTGAAATTTTTTTTTCTTCAGCTAAGAAGAGATGATTTATTGTACACATTCACAGCCACACATGATAACAGAACCAGTCTAGAATGTCACAGGTCCAGGGCAAAGGACCAAAAGGGACTGTTGTTGTAAGAGTAGCGTGGGTCTCTCCAAAGGTGGTCGCAGCGATCAGATGGCAATGTATGTTCTACATCCATTGACAAATTCTCAATAGCAGGCATGCAGTCAAACCATTTGTATCAGTGTCCCTGGCCTCTGGCTTCCCTTATGTCTGTTCCTGTGGCTTCCATGAGTACACAAGCGAGCAGTTTACTTGGACCTCTGCCTCAGCTTTCTTCTTTTGTACTTCAGCCTACGCATTCGCTTCTCCCTCCACTTGGCTCTCATGGTGCAGAAGTTTCTAAGATGGTGCTAAGGCCGAGAGACCATTACTGAAATTCTTGATACTGGGTCAATGCCTCACTCCATTAGAAATAGCTTTGATGATGTCAAAAGGTACCACACGATCCAATATACTAACGACATGTATTTCAGTTATTGTGGAAAACATTTGCTCTTATAAAATTATTTACAAAATAGTGTAATGCTTGGAATACAGAAATATAATTGGGAGTTATGGGACTATATTATATATTATAATGAGATATATATATGTGTGTGTGTGTAGGTATATAAAATTTATTAGCACAAAGTAACTTTAGGCATAAAATGCACAAGACTCCAAAATAAAGAAAAAATACATGAAAGCAGTGAGACAGAAAGATACAGAATACAGTGCTGACTGGATGGAAATAAAGACAATAAAAAGATTTCACTCATTCATTCAACACATATTTATACTGCACCTGCTATCAGCCAGCAACCATGGTAAAATCTGGGCATATTATACTGAGTAAAAACAGTTATAGATTTTTCTCTCATGGAATCTATTGGGAAGATAGACAATCAATTAATAGCACTTTGAAAGTTGTGCAGGTAAAGGGTAACTCAGCAGGCCTGGTCACAAACACTCAGGAATGGCCCTTGCTAGGGGAATGGCCCTAGGCCAGGAAATGACCTTGTGAGTCCTTGGAGCATCCCATCAGAGAAAAGTGTCTTTGTATGCCTGAGGCCTTGGGCCACACCAGAAAGTTGGTGCTACCAATGGACTTTATGGTAAACACCTATTTTTGTATGCCCAAGGCTTTGAACCACACTGTATTATTTGACCTCTGGAGGGCTGACGACTGGGTGGCTAAGGTGCTGCATGCCTACCTGACTGACCCCCAATTAAAAATCCTGGACATCAAGGCTTAAGTTAACTTCCCGGGGTGGCAACACTCCACATACTTTGTCACCCATCTTTGCCAAGAGAATAAGGGCAGTATGTGGGATTCCACTGGGGAGGAAAACTGGCAGCTGATGCCTGGTCTCTCTTGGATTCCACCTACTCACCTTCTTTCTTTTTTAATTTAAATTGATATCCTTTCACTGTAATAAGCTGTAACAATGAGTATAATAGCTTTCTCGAGTCCTGTGAGTCCTGGCAAATCACTAAGCCTGAGGATAATCCTGGAGACCCCAACATTAAACTATAATGAAAATTTGAGGCACTTACTCTGAAAGAGAAGAATATAGTTTATAGTGGTTACCTGATGTGGACTAGGAAGTCAGGACAGGCATTCCTGAAGAAGTGATGTTTGAGCTGAGATCCAACAGATGCATAAGAATTTAGTAGTAAATGGGACAGGAGTGCGGAGAGGCTTCCGGAAGGGGACGTACACACACAGAAGTCTCCACTGGGGAGAGCAGAGTGAGTATATGTGAGCAGCTGGTGCACACGGAGCATCAAGAGGTGGGATGGAAGATGGGCCAGAGTCCTCAGAGGCTGGGACTGGTAGACCAGGTGAAGGACTTTGATCATTATTCTAAGTGCAATGGGAAGCCAATGAAATGTTTGAAGCAAAGGGGAGATCATCATGTTGGCCTTTTGAAATGAGGACTCTGGCAAGAGGGTGAAGAATCTACTGTAGGTGATGACTATACTGAGTGAACACAGGACAACCTCTTTTTATCACAGTCAAGATGGGAGATGATGGTATCTCTAGCTAGGGTGGTGGTAGTGCAAATGTTGAAAAATGGAAGGTTTTAATAGAAATTTGGTGGGTCAAGGTTGACGGGGCTTGGTGATAAAGTGGAAATGAGAGAAAAGAGGAATGATGGGGGCTGGTGTCTACTTTTCTGACTTGTGCAGATGACAAGATGTTTGAGCTAATCATTGAGGCAGAAAACATCAGGAATGATCAGACTTTTTTTCCTGGGGATGAAGCAATGGAACACTATGCATGTGATCTTAGATACACTGACCTTGGCGTGTCCTTGGAGCTGAAAGTGGACATACTTATAGGCAACTGAATATGAATTAAATTCCTACTTCACAAACTACAACTACAGATAAACACTGAAGAGGCAGCTACATTTGCCAGGCATTGCTTCAAGCACTTTACATATATAAATTCATTTTGTCCTCATAACAACTAGATGAGGCAGATATTATAATTATCCTCATTTAATATTTGATGAGACTGTTAGAAGTTAAGCTGCTTGTATAAGTCATATAGCTGGGGTAGAAACCCATGCACTCCATCCCTGGGATGTGGGGATGAGACTAATTTTGGATACAGTAGGGAGTAAAACAGAATAGGGATTGTGAGGGTACCATATTTAATAACTGATTCATTGCAGAGAAGGTTGAGAATGTACTGTCAGAAATATGAAGAAAAAGAATAGACTGAAATACTCCAAAAGCCAAGAGGAGTTATTATTTAAAAAGAGGACATATTTTTTAAACGCTATTAGGAAGTTTTCTAAGAGAACTATGGGATTGACAACAGAAGTTCACTGAAACTTAGGAAAAGCTGTTTTAATAAGGGAATGAAGATCGAGGCTGAACTAAAGAGGAGTGATTGTGAGGCAAGGAAATGAAGAGAGAGAGACGTTTTTAACAAATTAGGCTGTAATGAGGAGGAAAGAAAGGAATACCTGCAGGACTCATAGAGCCAAGAAAGGACTGTGTGTGCGTGCATGTGTATGATGGGAGAACTCAAGTTTCAAAGTCCATGGAAAGACTCCAGTTGAGAGGGTGTAATTAATAAGACATAGTAGAAAAAGGGGCATTGGTAATGTGAGTTTCTTTACCTGTCAGGATGAGACTGATGTGAATCAAACAGTATTCTCACATATATTCAGGCAGAGCCCGAGAGCAAAATGATACTCTTCATAATATATGTCATAGAAACTAATAATGCATCCAGGCCCTGCCTACTTCTCCAGTTTGCTCCCATCCCATTCTCACACTGGTTTTCTTATCTTCCTCTTGCTATCTCTGCCTTCTTTCCTAACTCAGCTGGCCATGTTCCTCTCACTTCAGATACACACACATGCTGTTCTTTCGGCTGACAATGGCCTACCCTCCGCCCAGTGCCTTACTTCTTCATTCAGTTTCTAGCCTGGTAAAGATATTTAATAAATACTTGTTGGATGGCTGAGCTGAGTTCACAATACTTACTGAAACAAAAAAACTCTCTGAAATGATGATTTTGGATTTTATTTCAATGTGATTCTGGTTTTTGGTTACCAATATAATATTTTTACCAATATAAATTTAAATCACATTTAAAGTAGATGTTGGAGTGCACCAGATATCCTGACTCTATATATGTAGCTATACTTTTAGATCCAGACTGATATTCATCACTCCTACAAACACTGAAACATATATATATATATATGACCTCTTATTATTTTATCATGAAAGGAATATTTTCAGAATGGGAGTTCCGGTCAAGATGGAGGCAAAGGTAGAAACCCTTCACTTCCTCACACGACCAAAAGGAGGATAACAACCAATATAAAATCAATAAACAACCAGAAGTGCCAGAAAATCAAGCTGCATGGAACTCTGACAACCAAGGAATTAAAGAAAAACTCAGTCAGTACAACCAGACTGTTAAGGCGGCGGACCGCAGACCACGTGGGTTAACTTAAGGGGAAAGTGGACTACGGCGGTTGCCACGGTGGGAGAAACTCCCAGTCTCACACAAGAGTACATTGGAAAGTACACAAGAGTACGTTGGAAAGTGCACTAGAGACGAGCAGGCCATCCCAGCTGCAATGTTCTGTCTCTGGCCCCTCCCCGACAGGCAGCGCCACAGTAGCAAGGAGGGTTGCCCTGCCTGGTTGAATACCTAAGGCCCCACCCCCTTACAACCTATCAGCTGCGCCAAGACAAAGGAATATGGCCTAAATGAAAGAACAGAGCATAACCTTGGAAAGAGAACTAAGCGATGAGGACATAGCCAACCTATCTAATGGAGAATTTAAAGCCCTGGTAATCAAAATGCTCAAAGAGCTGATTGAGCTTGGTCGAAAAATGAAGAAACAAATGAAAGATACCCAAAATGAAATAAAGTAAAATATTCAGGGAACCAACAGTGACAAGAAGGAAACCAGGACTCAAAGCAACAATTTGGAACAAAAGGAAGAAATAAACATCCAACCAGATCAGAATGAAGAAAGAAGAATTCAAAAAAGTGAAGAGAGTCTTACAAACCTCTGGGACAGCCTGAAACATTCCAATATCCGAATTATAGGGGTGCCAGAAGGAGAAAAACAACAGCAAGAAATTGAAAACTTATTTGAACAAATAATGAAGGAGAACTTCCTCAATCTGGTGAAGGAAATAGACTTCCAGGAAGTCCAGGAAGCCCAGAGAGTCCCAAAGAAGTGGGACCCAAAGAGGAACACACCAAGGCACATCATCATTAAGTTACCTAAGATTAAAAATAAAGAGAAAATCCTAAAGGAAGCAAGAGGTAAGGAGAGAGTTACCTACAAAGGAGTGCCCATCAGGCTATCAGCTGATTTCTCAAAAGAAACCTTACAGGCAAGAAGGGGCTTGAAAGAAATATTCCAAGTCATGAAAGGCAAGGACCTACATCCAAGATTACTCTATCCAACCAAGCTCTCATTTAGAATGGAAGGGCAGATAAAGTGCTTCCCAGATAAGGTCAAATTCAAGGAGTTCATCATCACCAAGCCATTATTATATGAAATGTTAAAGGGACTTATCTAAGAAAAAGAAGATAAAAAATATGAATGGTAAAATGACAACAAACTCACAACTATCAACAAATGAACCTAAAAGAAAAGAAAACAAACACTAAACAAACAACCAGAACAGGAACAGAATCAGAGAAATGGACATCACAGAGATTCAGTGGGGAGCAGGAAGGGAGGAATAGGGGGAAAGGTACAGGGAAGAAGAACCATAACTAGTAGGCATAAAATAGATGGGGAGAGATAAAAAATGGAGTAGAAAACAGAGGACTCAAAGAGCTTATATGTATAACTCATGGACATGAACTAAGGAGGGGAGGAATGCTGGAGGGTTGGAGGGACAGGGCGAAGGGGGGATAAAGGGGGAAAAATTGGGAAAATTGTAATAGCATAATCGATAAAAAAAAATTAAAGAAAGGAATATTTTCAAGCAGACCCATGACTGTACTGAGAATGTTAATGAATTCTCTACTAATCAAGCAACATAGAAAGCCGAATTCCAATCAGAGTGTCACTCTATTAATTTACAATGAGATGTGCAACTGTCAATTCAATCAGATGTTCTTGTCAATCTAACCAATGATTACTTTCATCCCAGACAAACTACAACTACAGGTTGTTGAACCTGATGAAAAAAATGTGGATGGGACCAGAAAACAGACCAATGGCTTCCAAGGGCTTGAGGTAGGAATTTTTTTCAAAGTGGCACAAAGATTTTGGGGGGCAGGAGGCAAGAAACTGTTCTATAACTTGATTCTTGATAGCTACATGACCCTGTTTGTTCTGTGACTACTTAGAAGACCTTAAAAAGTTTCTTTTACTGGTATGAAATAGACTTGGTATAAGAAAGTCATATAGCACAGTAGGGCTTGAGAGCCCCAGAATCTGGGTTCAAATCCCAGTTTGTAACTAAACTTCTTGATAACAAGTAAATTACTAAGGATAATCCTTGAACTTGTCTAAGCTTTATTTTCCTGATCTGTAAAATACTGGTACTTCAAAAGTCATGGGCACCTCTAAAATCATTCTGAAGATTTATGGGAAAAGTGTAGACAAGGCTTTTAGCACACACCTGGCACATAACAGAGGCTCAATTGATCAGTAGCATAATGTTCATTACTGGTGACAACCAAGTCCTTCATTCAGGAATTCCTCTCCACCCAACTGTGTTTAAATGGGCATTAACAACATCTGCCTTTGTGATTTTTCTTACCTATACTTCCTTAGTCACTAACTTGGTTAAATTTATACAGCCTTTCTCACAACAGGATACAAGACTCCAATTATGTTTCTGATTAGCAAATTATATTTTCCAGTCCTGCCTCTCACTTTTTTTTCCCCCAGGGACTACCTTGATTAGAATCTAGGGGCTCTGTAATCTCTCAAGTCATATATTTATAGAAGAATTTTGCTTAACTGTGACTCATAAAAATCATAACCATTTTGAGGGGCTTTATTCAATTTAAGTCTAAGCACACAATCTTGTATCCAAATTATTAGTGTATACTTTCTCATCATTCCCCTTTATTAACAACATAGTTTAAATTTCTTCAGAGACCTCATATGGGACCAGGAGGTAGAACGTTTGAACTAATCTATAAGAATCAATACCCAAAAGAAAATACTCTTGCACAGATACTGCTTAGAAGCAAGCTTCAATCTATTAGGATTATCATTAATAAATCAGGACTCAACAGGGGCAGAAAAACAGATAACAGATCTATACAGGGAATGCAGATGTCTGGTTCAATCTGTAATATAATCAGCTGCATCAAAATGGCAGAAAAGATAAGACACTGAAGGTTCACGGGACAGCTGTGAGCAGAAACCTGGGAGTTATCCAAATCCGTAAACGAGAGAGTCCGAGTGGAACAAAGGGAGTGGTGGTCTCTAGCCAGAGGACTTGCTTGATCTTCAGGAAGTAGCAGGGGACTTGATCAATCTGTATCACAACAAAGCTAAGGAGCATGTCCATCAGTTCCTACTCACAACTTCTTAAATGTGCCACAGCCCTTGCAGAGAGGATTAATGATCATGAAGCACACTTTAAATTATGGCACATGACACTGAATAATTTAGATATGCAGGAGCTTCATGGACATGGTCAGATATCTCAGGAAGTCCCAGAGTTCTAACGTGCTCTAGGAGACAGTGGTTCAAGCCTTCAAAAATCCTGCCAGGAAAAAAAAGAAAAACCCAGCTTCTAGCCTTAAAGCACTTATAAAACTAAGCTCAAATTTTCTAAAAAAGAAAATACATATGGGGTGATCAAAACTAATGTAAGTCACATCAGTTTCAGAGAGTAAAGAACAGACTCCTGACAAGCTGGAGTTGAAGGCAGAATTTTGACTGGCTATTTCATAACAGGTCTCTCCGTAGAATGAAATAAAGTTTGAGCAAAAGTTCCAGAAAAACACAATGCCTTTGATTTAAATTCTGCCTTTTAAGCAAAATATTAAACCACCTAAAAGGGAAAGGAAGTCTTTAAGTATTTAGAAAAGGTAAGGACAACAACAACGAAACAACAGAATGCCCATCGCCCCATTCATCTACCGAACAGCACAAGAGTTAGTTCCTTTGATATTTTAAGAGCCTTTAGGATAAAAGAGACAGATACCAGAAAGAAAATTAACTCTTTCTATTTCTATTTTCATCTTGTTGCCTTTTTAGATTTTCATGAAATCTGAATAAGAACCTTTATGCTTTCTTTACTTAGATCCAGGGAATGAAATCAAACAGTGATGGCGGCTTGCTAGACCCAAGGGTACACAGCATTATAACTTTGTGCTGGCTTCCTGGTATTCAGAGACCATTTACCAGGTTGATTTAGGATAAAGCAACAATATAGATTACTAAGCAACACAATTTTTCTAGAAAAACATTTTGTAACTTCTAATGATATAACACTTATGATTCTCTGACAAAAACTCCATAAAAAGTAATTTAATTTCTCTGTGATCCAGTTTTCTCATTAGCAAAAATGTTAGTAAGATAGTAATAGGAGAAAAAATACATTTTCCTAGGACATGTCTTGTGAATAAATTACCTAAAAAATCTTAGAAAAGAGAGAAAGATCCGTCATTTTTATTAAGGTGAGCCAGTGTGAAATTTAAGGCACAGAGATATCAATCACTTTGGTCTGATCATTGTCATCACCATTAGCAAGAAGGGGAATAGGATCCCTGGAAAAGGGGAGTGGAAGAGATCTTTCCCTGCAGAATATGCAAAGTTGTTGCTGAAAGGTTCCAAAATACCAAATTTTCATTGAAAACTTAAGGAGGTCACCACACATCAACTACACCAAAGCTGCTATCAGCATACTCAGAATTTACCTTTCTTTTAAAAGATACATCAGAGAGAAAATATATTTTGAGTCTATATTCGCTGTTCATCTTATTTTTTCAAACAGATCCAAGCCTCTCTCCTAGTACGTAACATGTAATATATATTACAACATATATTTCCTATGATGGGCATCTGTGCAGAATGCACCATGCTGGGAAATACAGAGATTACAACTATTAATCGAAAGAGTTGGAGTCTCTCTCAAATACAGAATCAGAAAGATTGACTTGTTTGTTTGATGCAGAATATTATCCAGTGTCTTTCATATCCTCATGCCCAGGTAAAGTTGAGAGGGTGTGGTTCTCAGAAAGCATGTCTCGAAGCACTGTGCTCGGCACTGAGGGAGCTCGGATAAGACAACTGGCCTCCAATTCCCAAGCCTCTGATGTTGTTGGGAAGAGGAATAAAAAAAAGTTAAAAAACAGAGTCGATTTAACAATAGAGTTAAGAACAACAGGGAAGCCATACCGTACTCCACCTGGGGCCAGGGAAAATTTCATTGGCAGGCTAATGGCCAAGATGGATCTTGAAAGACAAATAAAAATCACCCATGTGGACCAGCAAGGGATTTGCTACAGGGAGAGAAAATATTGCCATAACGCATCTGGGGAATCGCAAAGGGTTCAAAGGACTCTTGTAAGGAAGGGAAATTCCATTGAAGGTTTTTATAATCCAAGTGACTTGAAATTTTACCTGTACAGGAGAAGGGAAATAATCTACTAATGAATACAGTGGTAGGGAGTGTGGTCTGAGCAGGCTTTTTGGTTTGGGGTATATCAAAATACATTTTTGGAACTACGATGCAAATTGGACCAGCATGATGAGAAATAGTGACAGAGAATCTTAACAGGACAAAATTGTGACAGACCAATTATATTTGTGAATCACACCAGAGAATCTGGTATACAAGTGAATGTAAAGGAGAAGATCCAGGAAGATCTTTTAAGAATCTAGGTCGATGTTGAGCATCTTTCCATGTATCTGTTGGACATCTGTATGCCATCCATGGAAAACTAACTGCTCAGGTTGTCTGCCCATTTTTCAATCGGTGGCTGTATTTTTGTTGTTGAGTTGTATGAGTTCTTTATATATTTTGAATATTAACCCCTTATCAGAGATATTGTTTGCAAACACTTATTCATAAAGACATACACACCTTTAAGTTCACTGCAGAATTATTCACAATATCATGGATGTGGAAACAACCTAAGCGTCCCCTGAAAAATGAGTGAATAAAGACGACAGGGTAGATATATATAATAGGACACCACCCAGCCATGAAAAGGATGAAATACTGCCATTTTGCCACTGTGACAACCTGGATGGATCTTGAGAGTGAACGTAGTCAGATGGAAAAGGGCAAGACACATATGATTTCACTTATATATGGGATATAAAACAAAAGGAACAAATGAACAAAACAAGAAACAAAAAACTCATAGACAGAAACAACAAGATGGTGATTACCAGAAGGGGAGGGGGAGGACAGGAGGACAAAGAGGGTCAAGGGGGTCAAATATACAGTGATGGAAGGACACTAGACGCTGGGTGGTGAGCACACAATAAAGTGCACAGATATCGTACTACAACGTTGTACACCTGAAATCTGTGCAAAGTTCTTAACCAGCGCTACCTCAATAAATTCAGTTAGTGTTTGAAAAGAGAGCTTAGTGAAGAGCGCTGCTGCTGCCTGAGAGAAAACACAGCGTAGAGACAGCAGTGGTCTGGAGTGAGACACCACAGAAGATGACGCTGTCATTCAAGAAGGGAGGGTTTAACCATATTTTAGTCTCTGGCACCTTTGAGAATCACATCAATGCTGAGTCCTTTTCTCAGAAACATACATCTACCCAAACCTATACCGTATACGCAGGGTATGATTTTAGGGCACTCACAGTTCACCTTTGAGGATTTCTTTTAAGAATCTCCTGACACTGAGTAAGTAAAGAGGAAAATTGAAGTGGAAACCCTGAGGGGCACTGTCACTAGAAAGATTGGCAAAGGACAGTTAGGCAAAGGAAGTTAAGGATGAATGATAAGACAGTTAGATGGGAAGCCAGGAGAGCATGACATCATGGATTCAAGACAGTTGCAGATTTCCAGAAGCAGGAACTAGGCAGCTATACCAAATGTTATTAAGAGGTTATGTGGAATGAGACTTAAACCTAGGCCATTGGGGCTCATTGGCCTGCACATTTGCTGATCCAGAGACAGACTCTTTTAATAAGTCGAGAAAATAAGAAAGAAAAACCAGAATCTATTCAGACACACTTTCAAGAAAACTGGCAACTAGGAAGTTTGTCTGAGTAACGGAGGTGAGACAATAGATTTATTTTACTCTTCATGCATAGGTTAGGGGCAAAACTAACCATGCTTTCTGGTTGGAGGGAAGAAGCAGAGAAAGAGAAAGATTGAGATACACAAGAGAGGAGGAAAATTAATTCAGTAACTTCTTAAAATTAATCAGGTTAATTTAATGCAGGATTGTGACATTTCCTATGAGCTAGAACAGAAAGAAAATCCTTTCAGCTATAGATAATAGACATGATGGAGAGAGAAGCTGGAGGAGACCATGCTGGACCGCATTTATTTTCTTTGACTATTACAGGGAGAGGTCATGTGTGTTGAGAGAGTATGTTGTTAATGGGGGAGGTGGAAAAGGCAGGCTCACGTTAGAGGTACAAGTACACTTTCTGTTTTTCACCATCCTACCCCAAATACCAAGCACAATGCATGGCACACAACAGAAGTCAATAAATACACATTAAATGAATGACTGCAACCTGAAGAATTTCCACACATTGCAAACTGTGGACCAGCTGACATGTCAAAAGGAAAATAAAAGCTAGCCAGGGAGAAGTAAAAGGAATTCCAAATATTTCTAAGGTGTCCAAGAGAAGAAAGCCCCAAAGTGCTGTAATTGATTTATATGCCCTAATGTAGAGCTTGGGATGGCTTGCAGTGATCTTAGGAGAAAAAGATGTACAACCTTCTCAGGAGCTATTCAACTCTGCCACCCTCATACATCCTTAGAAAACAGGTATCCATTTAATGAATAAGTAATTACTGACAGTTGGCAGGTAAGACATGCAACTTTCTTATCCAACATCCAATACTCTTCAGGAGAGATGGACAACACCGAAAAATTAGTTAATTGCACTGTCAGCTGGTCACCTAGCTCTGCAGAGCACACATAAGAAAAAAGCAGGTCCAGCAGACTTCTCTGCAGCACGCGTTGGTCCAGATAAATGAGAGGGCTAGGCCATCTGCGCTTGGAATCCTACATATGACATTCTCATGGGTAAAACCATTCAAATCTCAAAACAAAAATTCCTCTCAGAGCCAAACGAACAGCCACTGAACAATGGGGAATAGAAGGTATATTATTAAATCTCTTATGATGAAAAGCTGTTGAACTGGATTCCCAGTGACTCGGGCTCATGATGAGTTACAGATGCTGTGTTCAGGTGTCATTTGAATTCACGTTGTATCTTATAAATCACAGTATGTTTACTTGTCCTATTAAAACTGTATTCTACCTTACCAGGTCTGAATAATTTGTATAAAATTGATTGCTACAGTTCTCACTAGAAGCTCTAATTGCATTCCTGGTATAACTTAAAGTGATAACCTTATCTTAATTAGTAGCATGATGCAGAAATGCTTTTGAAAGCCTCTGAGAATTAACCTGCATTTTTAAACAGAAGCCCTGGGGCTTAAAAAAAAAACAACTTAAAAATATTCCTGTTGAATACGTGAGCCAATGCTAATTTATCAAAACTACAAAAGGAAATAATCACATGGTGAGAGACTAAGCAACTTAGCTAACACCTCCTCCAGTCCAGCAGTCTGCATTTCTCTTTGCAGAATATCACACATGATGCAAATATAAGGCCTCCGTCTCCAGGGTGTCCACTGATCCTTGGCACCCACAGAAGTCTCTCTCTGGTTATTCCAATGAGATTCACCCTCCTTAATAAGTGGAGCACTACAATTGTGAAAATGAGGGGACACGGAATTATAATCACCATAAAGAACACCTCCAGCGGGGGAGGGGGGGTGGGATTGACTGCGGTGGGGGGAGAGTGGTGGGGGGAAAATTCAAACTGTAATTGAACAACAATAAAGTAATTAAAAAAAATTAAAATTAAAAAAAATAAAAAAAGAACACCTCCAGCCCTCCCTGAGGTTCCACACTAGGTCCCTCCCCCAGTCAATCCCAGTTCAATAACTCTAGCTTTCCTCATCCATTCTAAGCTTTCTAACATCCCTTTCTGGCCCACCCACGTCTACAATGTCTGAGTGCAACTTAAAAAGAAAAGGGTTCCCTGTGGGAGAGGCTCTGTTCTGTGTGTGTGTATTTTCCATATTATCACTCTGGTCAGGAGATGGACACTGACTCACTGATGACAAAGACTGTCTAAGTGGGCATACCAGCACATATGAAAATTAACATTTCAATCACCTTAAACTATATGATGGCAAGACAAAAACACTTTGCAGTAAGTCATCATTGCAAGAACCTAAAATAGATGTTAAAGATTCTCCAAAAGCGTGATTACAAATTGAGGGCCTTCTAACTTTATGCAACTTTTCATACAGGGTGTGGCAAAAGTAGGTTTACAGTTGTTCGTATGAAAGATAATACCATTAGTAAATAATAATAAAAGGATGAACTCTGTGTTTTGTATATTCACATCTGTAAACCTACTTCTGCCATACCCTGTATATCCCCAAATGTCCAGCCAGAGAAATATATTAGGTAGATCTTCTTATCGTCCCTTTAACTAGAGCCACCTCCAAAAATGTCAAACACATGCTATTTATAACAGGACCACTGTTTCCAATTGTCCTCTGAGGTCTGTGACATCTTTCTCTAAACTGGTATTGCTCGGAGAATAATAGTCTTTCTATAATACAATTTATCATTTCCTTATTTGAAAATTAGTATGGGTCAAAAAAATTTTTAATTATTTTCTCCTTA
>VMDR010010817.1:0-29866 GCA_007922815.1 Macrotus californicus
TTCCACGAAGAATCTTTACCTACCACATCTTCCAGTAACTCCAAAATGAGTTGTCTTCAAGGAATCCTCACTTCTGAGCTTGAGGCCTACATGCCATCTGCTGTCTGAAGGACTCTAATTCTATAGCCCATAAGTACCTCAGATACCGTAAGACCAAAATTAAACTCCATACTCTTCTTCACAAATCTTTCTCCTTCTTCTGTATCCCCTCACCCTTTCCAAACAGTCACTTAAGCAGGAGATTTGGAAGCTATTGAGCAGTGCTTTCTCTCCCTGATCCCTGTCATATGATTTCCAGTTTTCTACTCTATATCTTGCTTTCACACCATCTGCTACTGGACTGATCATCTTTATTATTGTATCATTTCAGTATTTTTGAAATAGTCTTAACATAGTCATTTTAGATCCTCTTTCTAAATGAATGAATCATTCAATTAATCAAAGGAAGAGGAAGAAAGAAAAAGTTTAAAATTCTAACCAAATGTGTTGTAATTTGGGCAAATAGGGCCCTATATGTGCTTCAACAATTATAAAGGCCCAGGTCAGTCCTGGTTAAAGTGTAAACATGTTTAGAAATGTCCTATGACTTCTTTATCAATATATGCTCTCATCTTGAGACATCTATCTAACCCTCTTTAAAAAAACTCATTATTTCAAACCGCTAATTTAAAATTCTCAATAATTTGGAGGTGGGCTAAGCTTAAGTCCACTTTCTCAGCTATGCAAAAAGAGTTAACTAATTACCATTGGAATGACAAGACAGCTACTTGACAACATTTTGTTAGCCATTAATTAACTTTACTTTATGTTCTTAAAAGTAGTAAAACTGCATTTCTTTTAAAAGGCTTTATAATTAGTCTAAACCACATAATTGAACACTTAATTATATATCATTTTCTATTGTCCTCTAATTCCTCCCTCTTCCTTTCTCTCTCCTTCACTCCAGATGCCACCTTCCAAAGGTGAGTACAAAGTGACTACAGTGTACATTTGCTGAGTCCAGTCCTGAAGAGGACAGTTGAATCAAAAGACATCAGTTCTGCTCTCAAGAAGCTTCGTGTGCAGGAAGAAAGATGAAACCAGCAGAGAAATGACGAAATTATATAAATGAAAGTGATTATGTTAAAGAATTTTAGATAAAAATGAAGTGCTATGAAAATCCCCATGAAGGGAGTCATTGCTTTCAAACGGCTGGGGAGCAGGGCTTGGGGGTAAAAGAGGACATGTGCAGAGCTAGGGGACAGAGAAAGGCAGTATGGACTTGAGAATGAGCCCAAAGAGACACAGAAGCAGGAAAGTGCAGAATATATGCAGAAACTACATGATTCACTAGAAAGCACATGAGCTCTGGAGTCAGACTGGTCTGGGTTGGAATAGTAAGCTGTGTGACCCTGGCCAAATTACTTAAACTCTCTGAATCTTAGTTTTTCAATATTAAAATGTGTTATAATATCTCATAGAATTATTATAGTAAGTAATTGAGATAATGCTTATAAAGCTCAGTCAGGTACATTGTAGGTAAGAAGAATGTAAATCAGAAACGCAAATACCCTTTTCTTACATGAAAAAGAAAGAACACGTTAGATATAAATATTCCTGCCACAGAACCAACAGGACAGGTGTTTGGCAATCACTCATGCAGCCAGCGGTGAGGCACTGATGGGGCCTCCCTGCCATCTTCTACTTTGACTGTCTTAACAGAGATGCTGCTTCCTTTCATTCCAGAGCTCTGCTAGCCTTTGCATCCCTTCAAAGAGGGCTCAGCTTACTCAACTTTATCTATGCAACTTTGAGAAACTATTAGAAACACGGCAACAAACCCTTATCTCTAGGAGTCCCTCATCTCAATTTCTATATTTATTTTCCAAATCACAGAATTATAATCGAGTTTTCACTAGAGGTGGTCTCATTCAGTTCTTCATATATTTAACAGATTTTACAAATCAAAAAACTAATTGCTGTAAAGAATGCCAATCATATAAGAAATGATTCCATGCTTGCCGAGGCTTGTGATTTAATTTGGATACAGACCATTCGTTGACAGACAGCATACACAGCAGGAATACCCATGCGAGATATGCAAGTATTATGTCACTTACTAGTATAGAATGAAGACCAAGAGCACTTAGAGATTATATATAGACAAGTAACTGACACTAATATAAGTATCAGTGTCTTACCCAAGAGCTGAGGGTACAATCCGCGTCACCTGGCATCAAGTAAATGATATTTCCATCAGGAAATCCCTAAGAAGAATAGCGTGTGGCCATGCCTTGAGAATATTATAAAATATTATAAGAAAAATAAAGGATGGCCCTGGCTGGTGTAGCTCAGTGGATTGAGCATGGGCTGCAACCAAAGAGTCGCCAGTTCAATTCCCAGTCAGGGCATTTGCCTGGGTTGCGAGCCAGGTCCCCAGTGGGGACCATGCGAGAGGCAACCACACATTGATATTTCTCTCCCTCTCTTTCTCCTTTCCTTCCCCTCTCTCTAAAAATAAATAAATAAAATCTTTAAAAAAAATTAAAGGATGGAAACATTTTACAGGGAGATAGAAAGATACCAGCAAAGTCCCAAAACAGGGGGCGTGTAAGAGACCCTTCAATGATAGCTAGTAGTACCATTCAGTGGCCACGAAGAGTTCATGTGGGAGTCTAGTGGAAGATAAGACAAAAAGAAGTGTAAGTGGGTAACTTACTAGAGAGCCTCAAATGTCAGGATAAGACAGAGTGGCCATTGAAGGGGAAATTCATTGAAGTTTTTTCAAGGAGAGAATCGACACGATCAAGGCGTTCTTTTAACACAAAGATCTACATCATAATACGGGACAGATGGGAGGCTTTGGACTAGAAATAAAGAAACTAGTTAGGAGGCCATCCTAGCAATCCAAGTATGGGTCAAGTCCTTGGAAAGAGCAGTGGGGGGTTCTGAGGGAAACCAGCATTTGTTTCATGCCAGCCATCCCTCTAATTTGATATCCTCATCCTTAAGCAGGTGGTGTAACCACAGAGAAACAGAATCCATACCCTCGTGCTCCTTTGATATTCAAGTAACCAAGGTAAGCTGGAGGTTTGGGGCTTTAACTATACCACACATTCTTTGAATTTCAAATGTTCAGTTTTGTGGTCAGTATATTTTACAGGAAAAAAAGTCATTTTCGAAGCATTAAGACCCTACTAGATAGTAAGTATAAGCCTAAAATGAAACAAAAAGCTTATTAGGTTTTATGAGTGTCATAATGAGAATAAACATTTAGATTTTTTCTAATTTAAGAATTATTTTCTTCCCTCCCACTGTGCAGAACTGGTGTGGTGTGTGTGTGGTCAGCTCAGTGGCCTTGCACAGCCACTTCAGTCCATGGGTAGCAGTGAATGCAGAAAAAGGGGTCAACCCTCTCTGCATGGTGAGTTCCTTAAATATCAGAATATGCCCTCTCCTTCTCACCTTTCTGCTCCTCTGAGAACTGATGTCACAATCACATTCCAACAAAATTGAAAAGGAAAACAAACCAATGACGAATTTCTTTAATCACAAATGTAATAACCCATCATGTCTCTTAAAAAAGAAAGAGGGCAACAGGGAGGCAATTTGGTCCAGGAACTTAATAAAAGCATGCTTTCCTCATTAAAAATCTCATAATGCCATCTTCCAAGTGTGGTGTGCAAAGCATAGTGCAGGAAAACAGTGAGTCAGATTCTGGGCTCCGAAGATGTCAGTGAGTGCCTCCTCTCCATTCTCCCAATATCAGAGAGCACCAGGGCTGTCGGAGGAGCAAGATGACAATACTGCACTGGGCAAGGCTTGGGCACCGGAAGGAGTCTCTCTTTCCACGTGCTCTCTGCAACAGGATTTTACTCTCCCTCTATGCTTCCACACATTCTCCTATGTTAGCCCCAGTCTTTGCTTTACATCAGCCGTGAATATATGTCTAACAGACACTTCCTTGGGATTTGCTCCTCCAATCCCAAACTGTACTTGTATTTAAAGACAGCCAGGTGCACAGTAAAAAGAGTAGGTCAGTGAAAGTCAGGGAAAATCAGGACACTTCCCTGGGCAGCAGGAATTAACATGTAGGAAGGACCTAGGACATTTCAGGAGAACATATTGTGTGCTTAAAAATGCTTTAAAAATTAAAAAAAAATAAACAAGCTTCCAATTGCAGCTTTTTCTAACAAAAGACAGGGGGACTTCTGCCAGAGGTAAAGCTTCCAGGCTCATGGGCAGAAGGAGGGTTGGGCAATAAGACAGCAGGACACAGAGCAATTGCAGGTCACCTTCCCCACTGGGCTGATGTAGTGTCCGTCTGCCTTTCTTTCATGATGTGAATTTCCACACTGGTGCCCCGCTGGTCAATTCTCTCCAGTTATGAAACACTTGCTTACCTTCATTTGTTCTTAATTAAAAAGGGAAAAGAAACTCCTATGGCTCAGACAACTGAAAAAAAAAGGAAGAAAAAGAAAAAGAAGGGAAAAGGAAAGAAAGGGGGAAAAATGCTCTATTTTGTTAAAATCCAGTGGTCAGAGAACCTGGGTGGCAAAAGAGAAAGGATACAAAAGCACATGGAATCACTGCAAGTGGTTTTAATGTTTTTGAGCAATGTGGATTCTGTTCAACAGACATATTTTGAGAAGGAAATGAGGGCATTTGTAATTTTGGGGAGGAAAGGCAAAGGATTCCAGAGTGAGACTCATTACCCCTTTGTTCTCACATCCAGTTTTCATTCTTCCTACTCCTTGCTTTAGTGTGATGATTCATTCTTTCAATAAATTTTTGTGAAAGCCCTATCATGGACTAGACAGTATACTACCACTTTACATTTAGGATCTTAAAAAATAAATATACAGTCAACAATATTGATAGTTGTAATTTCCTGAGTCCTATCTGGGGTCAGCTATAACATTGAGTACTTGACACCCATGAGCTCTTGATCTACACAACAGTTTGGCAAGGAGGAACTACAACATTTCAGCACATGGGTGGCAAAACCGAGGCTCAGAAAAAATTAAATAATGGTAATAAAATTTTAAAAATGACAAATCTTGCCCAAGGTGATGTATCCCGTAAGAAGCAAGTGGCAAAGTGGGAACTTAGCCTCCCATCCACCTTGGAGGAGAGTGCCCATGTGCTTTCCACTGTTTCATAGCCCTGCAAAGCGGAGTCAAAGGTGAATTTGGAAAATTGAATTCCAATGTCCTATTCACTCACTCTTGGTACATTCAGATGTGCTCTTTCTGCCTCTCCTCACTGAGGGTCTTAACAGAGTGCTGGGGGTATTTTTTGCCAATTTCCTCACTCCAATACTAAGGCCTAAGGCCTATTCCAAAATCTAAGTTTGATCCACGCAATGCTTTATTGATTTCTTTGGCCTCTCTTATATCAAATCTACCCCTCACCAGGTTATTCTCACCATCTACCTAGCACCTAACTTCTCAACTTGCAGAAATTTGTAGCTAAAAACTCATACTTGGTTGTCCGCCTTGCTCTGTCCTCATTAGAATGTCAAGCAACATGCTTTAGCTGACCTAAAATTAAACTTCGGCTCTGCTGCACTCTGCACTTGATGTTATGCATTATGATATGATGTGCCCCAAATTCATAAAACCTGAGACACCCACAAACAAACAAGATTTACAAAGCGAATGCAAATCATGGTGGATGATTATTCCTTCACAAAAGGATTCATCATAAACTTCCTTAAACAGGAAGCTTCTCTGATGCATTTATGATACGACTTGATTTCCAGACCCCCCTCCCCACCCCTGCCACTCCAGGGATATAGTCTTTGCGTGAATAAAGCAAAGCAGACTGCAGTGAAAGGAAGTATCAGGAGTATTTGCCTGCAGAACACACATGTTGGGCCCATTCGTTTAGCCTTCAGCTGTTACCAGGCCCCAGATCACTTGCTGTGTTCATCCTGTTTAGCTGGAGTCATGCCCTACTGGCTCTCCTAGTGGCCCTCTTTTGCTCACAACCTGGCATTGGGTGCCACTAGTGGGTGCCACTCTTATCTGTGCTCACAAGCCATTCTGGTATGAATTGCCAGTATTCCACTTCACCAGTCTACCCTGCAGTATGCTGAGCCTCAAAAAGAATTTAAAAAAATAACAGAAAAGAAAAGAAAAAACAGCCACTGTGAAGAGCCAGGCTTCAGTTCCTTGTCATTGTTAAAATTAGAATCATGTTCTCCAACACTCAGGATAGGGTAGGTTATGCTGAAATAAACAACTGGAAAGTCTTAATGGTTTAAAACAACACATATTTATTTGTCTTCCACACTAGATGTTCATCACAGGTGAGAGGGCAGGAAGAGGCCCAGGGGCTCTTTTCATCTGCTCACTCAGGGACCCAGGCTGATGGACCAATCACCATCTTCAAAGCACAGCCATTGCTTGTCATGATAGAGGGAAGAGAGAGCTCTGGTGGACCTCACACTGGAAGTAAAATGCTTAACCTACCCACCAAGGGATACATGTCACTCCTACTTGGCTCTCTCTGGCCAGAACTCATCATATGCTGTCTCTTCAAAAGAAAGGAGATAAAATTCTACCAAAGGAAGTGCTCATGATGCAGAGAGTCCAAAACATTCAGTGAGCAGCACCAATAATCTCCACAGTCCATCAGGAAGCCCAAAGCTAGTCTATGACCACAGAGAACATGGGGCTTCAGATCCTGGGGCCCTGGGTAACAAATGCATAAAGGAAGTTCTGGATGACTAGGTCTACATGTGTTCTGTGGACAAAAGAGATTCCTAGTTGTATCTCTGATTACACTAGCCCCTTAAACTTGCCCCCTAAGGAAATGACTGCAGAGCTCTACTGAATTCAGAATAGGTGCATGGCCACACCCACCTTCTGAGGTGCCTCCCCCAGGGCTGTCTTTAAGTGTGAGAACCAGGTCTTCTGTGCCTTGCCCAGGAATCCAGTCCTGCAGAGATACCTTTGTCCTCCGATGTTCTTACAATAGCGACTTTAATGCTTATCAACGGGAGACTATCTCCCCAAATCTCTCAACTCTTCTTGTTAGATATTTTTTTTCTTTTTAGGGGAGGTGGGTAGACTGAAATATTTTCTGCCTCTCAAATTCTCATCCTCCCTCTAGCTTCTTTACAAAGAAGAGAAGAAACACAAACACATCAAATGTTATCTATTAAATCAATGGCCATTCCTCTCCCCAAGCTTTCTCATCACTTTGGATTGAGAGATGCAGGTGCTAGGTCTCTCAGGGCAAAGTGGGTTATTTTTAAGCCATGAGAAGACTGCAAGGTAGATTCTTGTCAACTCCTACACATCCTTGAATGCTAACACCAAGCACTCTTATTAAAGGAGCTGTCAACATCTATTAGCCAAATTAGATGAGGCTTCCAAAAGATGAGAATACCTCATCAGAAGAGAGTAAGGCAAGGGGGCTGTGTTTTTATAAACCCTTTTCTATAAAAGGGTTACAATACAAAGATGCTTCACCTGTATTAATGAGGGCACAGGTTAACACCAGTAACTGAGATAGAAAGATGTAGTTAAAATCCTTTCATTTGTATTTCTTACAAAAGTTTGGGTTTCTAAATTTAATGTTGTTTTTAAATTTCTAAGAAAAAGAAGTATTTTCTTTAGAGAAACAAGAGGGATTTGAATCAGAAAGATAGCCTGTAAATCTAGGTGATCTAGTTAGTCAATATGCTAAGGCATCTACTGTGGGTGGATGCAGGTAAAACAGATGATAGGAGAAAGGAAGTCCGAGCACCACTTTCCCTCTTTAAAAAAAAAAAGAGAGAAGAAACACCAAGGAATACAAAAACAACAAAATGAGCGTGCTGAATTGCAGAAGATAAAAATGGAACAGGGGAAGGCACCTTCTTTGAATTTCCACTGGATGTCAGGAGTATTACATATGAGTAACTCATTTAATACACACAAAAATGAATGGGATACCACTGATGTACAGAGTCCAGCACAAATAACATCCCTTTTTATTACAAAAAATTTATTATGAAATCATAAGTATATAATTCTATAACATAACAATATCACACTCAAGTACACCATAAGACATTCTAGGTGGAATGTTCAAATTAAAACCATAAATTATTACACCCTACTAACCACACTCAAGCAGGCCTTACTTCTGCTGGACCCTGGATTTCTTCCACCCAACACTCATTCGGGCACTATTCATTCATCTAAAACAAGTACCTATGCCCCTACCCTCTGCCAAAAAGTTGTTTACTATCTAGTGAGAAGATGAGTTGGAACAAAATGACCACAGGATGAGGGAACTGACGCTCAGAGAGAAGGTTTTGTAGATATTAATCGGCCAAGAAAAGATTCAAACCCAGGCGTTTCTGATACCATCTAAACACAGATTTTACCTAAATCTGACCATTTGTCAGTGAGTTGATGGAATTCCACCCCTAGACGTGCAAAATTTCCAAGTTTGGAACTTAAGAACGTGTATTTTTAAAACTCCCGTGAGGAACCTAATCTAAGGACCAGCCATACCAGCGCTACCATTTCAGAGTGGCATCCTCTGACTTTTAGCACCTCACACCCTCCCGACTGTCCCCAATCACATTTCACATCAGGTACAAAAGAAAACTGCTTCTCTCCAGCCTCCAGCTGACTTTCTGGGTGAGAAGGTTCAGAACAAACAATTTCCATGGATGGGCATACACACACCATCCCTTCTAAATGTGACTATTAAAAACAAAAGTGTCTCCATTTCAGACCTTAAATTTCTCTCCATGCTTCTCAGAGGGCAACCAATAAAGTCATTACTTAAAAGTCCCAAGGAGAGCAGTCTTTTTATCTTCTCGTCCACAGCTACTTGAAAGATGAATCAATCTCCAAGGCAGCTTGAATGTCACAAGTTCTGAGTAATTGTGATGCTACCACAGATATGCCCTGTTCCATCTGATACGATGCATTTGTGTGTGCATATGTGTGTGTGTGAAAAATATTTTCAGCCAAAATATAATATATTTTAGCATGTTGCAGAGTACACCAATCAAGAGAAATCAGGTTTCCAATTGACAATAAAGTAGCACAAAGACATGCTATTAATGATGAGTTGAGGAAGTTAACTGGACAAGGAGAGAGATCGTCCAAAGAGAAATCATAGGAGGGTGCAATTTACACAGGCATCTGCCCAAAAAAGAAGAACTAGAAGCTCAAAAATCATTCTCTATTTTTTAGTTAATCAATGAGACTTTTATTTTTAACAGCTTTAATGAGAATTAAAGGATGAAGATTTGAAGCAATTCAAAATGGTGTCTCTCTCTTGAATATAAATACACACATGCATTCTTATTAAAAATAGCCCAGAGAAGAGGTACAAGATCAAATGGCAACCAAATCTGTCTTTTGCCACCATTACTACCCCACCCACCCAACCCCCCTGAACACACACATATTCTCTCTTCTTCCTTTCCTTCCTCCTCTGTAATTCCCCTTTGGTGTAAACATTCTAAATTATTTATATCTAGATTGAAGGCATCTTTTAATCTGACTGGGACTAGAGCAATCAAAATATAATTGTGCTATAGATATTCTCACACATTATGCTAATGTTTGATTAAGGAGACTGTGAGACCTGAAAAATGAGGGTAAGAGAGCTGGGCCAACCAGGAGCTCAAGTATGCTCAGGAAAAAGGGATACAAGAGAACTTTGAGCTTTTATCTTTTTTTTTTTTAAGAGATAGCTGGGGATTATCAATATGAAACATGGGAGAGTTACACAGGTTTCCACATTTTTTTTTCTTTCTTTTTTTAATACATTTTATTTATTTATTTATTTATTTATTTATTTATTTATTTATAGAGAGGGTAAGGGAGAGAGAAAGAGAAGGAGAGAAACATCAATGTGTGGTTGCCTCTGGAGTGCCCCTTACTGGGGACCAGGCCTGCAACCCAGGCATGTGCCCTGACTGGAAATTGAACCGGTGATCCTTTGATTTGCAGGCCAGCCCTCAACCACTGAGCCACACCAGCCAGAGACTCTGTGTGACTGAGGGAGAGGGAGAAATAAATTTTAAACAAAAACACCCGGGGAAGCTAGCTCTATAGATCCAGGAATGGCAATACTAAGGGCAGGAAATGGTCTAAGTATTTTACATGTGGAAAACTTACTTAATCCTCAACTTTATGAAACCGTCACCAGTATTTTCACCATTTTCCACATGAATTAATTGAGGCACAACACATTCAAGATCACAAAGCAAGGATGTGGCAAAATTCGGGTCTAAACACAAGCAATCTGGTGCCATAAAACTTAATACATAGGTGGAGATTCTTGGGGAGAGGAATGATTCTGGAGAATCATGGATATTAGAAGAAAAAGAAGGAGATCAAAAAACATAAGTCTGTGCCTACTAATGAGAGAAAGTTATTCCAGGAATGGCCAGAGTCTCCTTGTTTGGGGAATAAACACAAAGGCACTGTTTCATTTTTCTGCATGGTGTTTAGGGTAGTAATTGTAACTCCTTAAAAGAATGTGATATAGTAGGGTTTATCTAGGACCATTGCCACTCAAAACTTACCTTCCTATCCTCTTCACCCCAAATTTTCCCTGCTGATAGCCTCCTAATTCAGTTGCTTATCAGTAAACTTCCTTTCCTGAATTCCTATTAAAAGATATGATATCTTACTTTAGTAATGTTCCAGATAACTGAATTATTCAATTTGATGTCTTCTGTACAATAAAGGTGCCACAAACAGCCCACAAGTGGAATCTGACCAATCCCAGGTCACATCCCTGATAATACCTTCAGTGACTTTCTTGCCAATGGGGGAAAGCCCAATGCCCTTAACCTGACATCTGAAGATACTTCAAGACCCGCAGGCAATGTACCTCCAGCCCCAGCGACCTGTCCCTCCTCCCAGCAAGTAGACTTCATGCCCTCCATTCTAATTAAAATCTGGACTCTCCTGTCATTACACTTTCAAAGTCAAATTTTTCTGTACATCTAGACTCTACCTTCCAAAATCTTTCCCATCTTTCTGGGTTCAGTTAAAATTCACTTCCTCTATACAAACTTCCTTGACCATCGTTGTCTATGTAATCACTCCCTCCTCTACATCCTTAAATGTTAGTCCTTAAGATTATTTGACAATCACTACTGTAATATCTTGTCATCTCACTTTTTATTGCTGTCTGATGTGTGTATATTATTACTAATCAGCTTTTGGGGGGTATGTATATGCCCTGTCTCTTTCAAAAAAAAATCTGATTCTTAGAAAGCTAGTACTAGGGTATACCTTCATATCTTTTTATCTCTTCATCATTGTATCTTTGCCACACCTGGTACACTACTTTGCACACAGCAGACACTCAATAAGTATCTTCTAAGTTGAAGAGACATGCACTGCCCCACATTGATATGGAAATATATAATGCTGCTTTTTCTGTTAGTAATCTAAAATCCACATGAATATCCTGTAATACAAGTGTGACTCAAAATTGGATCCTTGAATTCCTCTTCAGCCTCTCTATTGCTCAAGGTTTCTCTCACCTATTCTTCCTCAGCGGAGAACTATGAATGCCACAAACATGCTCTTTTATGTTTCTGGGAGTTTCCCATGTTGCTTTCTCAGCCTGAAACGCCCTTTCCTTATTCTTTCCTCTTGAGGAAAAAACAGATAAGATTAAATGCTCCCCGAAAGTCATTGATTACTCCTACTTCCTCCTTATAGATCATTGTATTTTCCACAATGTTTACTAAGAAATTGATTACATTTTTTTCTGCCCTATTTGTTTACGAATTGCAAGGGGATAGAGGTTGTTTCTTATCTATCTCCATGTCCCCAGGCAGCAGCAGAGTGTGTGCCCTATGTGTTGAGTGAGTGAGGAACTGAACAATGAAACATAGACGGAAGACCAAAGCACTTTCATAAATTTGTGAAGAAGTCTGTCATTAGGCCACAGAGAACCAGATGAAATTATGTGACACAATGAGATACAGAGGCACGTTAACATGAAAAATGTACTTCTGCACATTTACCCTGAATACCTTCCATGTTCACGTCATATCCTACTGGAATTTATTGGGTTGCTGAAATCCCTAAGGGGAAACCCTTTATGAGAAATAAAGTGGAGCAACCTCCACAGGAAGAATAGCGTTGGAATAATGGAAGGAGGAGCTGCAAAAACCATGTTGAAAAATGAGACTGCAAAGATGGAGAATTGACGCTATGGAAATCCTTTGCTGGCACAGAAGTTCCCCTGGGTTGGGCAAAGGAATTCAGGTGTGTGTCTCTCTTTGGGAGGAAGCTCTTGGGACGGAGTAGCCAACTCAGCACAGAAGTCAGAGTGCATGAGACAGACACACGGAAGGGGATTGGGGATAGGGGCCATGCCTAATGAAGTTGCAGGTGGATGATCACTTCTCTGCAACTGGAGTCGTGCTGTGGTGCTCACCCACTGGATACAATTATTACTCCCAGAGCTGCCTCGGCTCTTGCTTCCCTTGATGCCTAAGAGAGATTTGATTAAGCCAGGTGGAGGGCGGGGGTGGATGTCGTGTTAGAAATCACCAATATGTTGAAAGGGGAGGAGGAGAGGAAGGAGAGAGAAATCAAGTGTAAAAAAGAAAAAGGGAAATATCTCCAGAGACATATAAAGCCTGTCAAATCTCTCCAAACTGTAACAAAAGCATAGGAGAGATAGTTTCTCTTTAATGAATGCTTTGATCACACACAGTTGATACAATAATTATATAAAACTGGAGCACGACAGAAATAAGATGTGTGTTTCTCTCATGTAGCCTGTAACCTTTGTGATTGATTCATTTATGAAAGAAAAGAATAAGGCCCTTCAGCACAGAGGCACATGTCAGGAGGGAACCCACATCCTGACTTGCAGCTCCACCTGCATCCCTGTTCCTCCCTGCCTTAGATGGCCTGATGGGCCAGCCCGTGACTCTGGAAGTGAACTAATGGTGGTAGAGCGTCCCCCACCTGTCTCTTGGTTTGATTTCTCAGTCTAATCCACTGCCTGGCAGCACTCCCTTTCATTCCTCTCCTACTCCAAGCCTTCCTCCCCTCTTCACGTGGCTCTCCCACCAACCTACACTTAATTGGGCATTTCCTAAGTAATGTGCTGTTGAAGGTATTGACTTGGCTAATCTCCAGAGGAGAAGTAAGCATCATTTTTTTCCAGAATGATACTCCCCCAAGCACATGCTCTTCAGAAACAGCAGGGGAGAGAGGCAGTTGCCATGGGAACAGAAGCAGGCCCCATAAACAAGAGTAGTGCATTTCTCCCAAGGGGGTGTGAACAGAGCACCCCGTCCTTGCTTCCACCATCAGAGCCTCTCCTGAAAGCTCTCTTTGCCTGAAAAGGAAGAGGGTACAAAGTGGGGAAGAGTTAGATCCTATCTCCCTAACTTCCAAATCCCACCTGAAGAGTCCGGGCCTCAGTTCACATGGTGATTCAGGGAGGCCTGACTGATTCCAGGTCTGTAAAGAAGGAGAGAAACCATGTCTGCAACTTGAGAATTCTATAGACTGATGATGTATATTGAGCCACCAGCGAATAAAAGGTTGATGATGGCACAAACCAAAGCAGCCTCCCATAACGCCCCCTCTGGTTTGGTTCTCTGTCAGGGACAACCAGCGGAAAATTGGGATGGGTCCAGAAAATGGTACCCCCAACTGCTCTGTTGGTCCTATAGCGATCCTACACAGCTCCATCATAGGGCTATGACAGATATGCTAAGACAACAGCAGGAAAAAGGTGGAGAAAAGCCAGGCAGCTGGGGGGACAGGATGTGAGGGGATCTACAGGGAGAAAGTAGTTTATATCAGCAGGCACACCGCAGCCGAGCTAATGCTCAGAGTCTGACATTGTGTCTCTTTAACTGCAATCGATTCACAAATAAATCACTCTGTTGAAAAAAAAAAACAGGTTTATGAAAGTAAAAAAGTCACCAGCTATTTGTAAAATGCTTAAAAACAGCCAGTTGATTAACAAGTTTTCTCTTTGCAAGGAATGGTTGTGGGAAAGGACGGCAGGCCCGAGAGGGCTGGCCCCGAGCACAGGCTTGCCTGGGAGGCCACAAAGATGCGGCAGAACTGGACGCCTTCCTCCTGCCACATGCCGGATGCTGATTTATTGGGACTGGAACAATTTGTCTAAAGCTGTAATTTTAACTACCTCCGTGCTGAGCAGCCAATCAGAGGGCTCCCTCCACGAAGCTTTTACGAGTCCCCATAAAAGCAGCAAAATGAAAACTCAGGGGCCCTTAAAATATACTCCAAGGGTTTCTGCAGTGCAATTGGAGGCTTTTATGACTCCTGTCAGGACTTTTATGACCCCGTAAAACCAGGCAGCAGCCTGGCCTGAGATGAAAAGTGGCCCCGCTGTCTTAAAGTCTAAATGGTCTGTACATTTACAAGGCCTCGAGGAAGGATGGAGGAAACACCGAGGGGGGCTGCCTTCAGTGAAGGCAGGTGTGCGTGGGGTAGAAGGACCGGGGAACCAGAGGAGGCAAGGGAAGGACAGCAAGGGAAGGTGGAGGTAGGCATGAGAAACGCACGTGACCATGGCCCTACACTCGGTACACTTCAGAGCACTCGGATGCCAAAATCCAGCAGTAGTCACCAAACACAGTGAGGGATGCAGTTTCGGCAGAGAGATTCATAATGAACAGGGGCTGGGCAAAAAGGCACCTTCATTGGAAAGATAAAAAATGAAGCTGCCAGGAATCACAGGCTCCATAGCACTTTTTCAAGGGCATTTCCCATTATTATGACACCTGCATTATACGAGGGGGTTGGGAAAGAGAGAGAGACAGAGAGACAGAAAGGGGGCTGGACATCCAGCTCAGAGTACTGTAAGTGCCCCATCTAATTCAGAGGTAATTTGTCAATTAGGGTGAGAACACTTGCTACCCAGCTAGAGTATGCCCAGTGCCTGCAAACCCTGCTCCTGCTGCTCAGCCGTGGCTCTTAGCTCAAGACCGTCATAGCCCCTTCTGAGTCACTGTGATTGAAAACAACCTGACCCTGGGCATTGACCTGGACATTTACATTATCCAAACTTAGTAGCCCTAGTGGGAGCTCACCGAGGGGCAGGTGAGCTGCTGGGTGGGAGGTGGAAGGAGAAACTCACTGCCAAGCAGGTCTTCTCTGGTCCTCAGCATCCGCCCACAGAACCTGAGGAAGGCAGTGATAGAATGGATGCTGACTTTAGATCTCAGAAAAAATCAAAGGAACAGAAGGGACAGCAAGTTGAAATGCCTCAGGTGGCACCTGTCACCTCTGCTGCTTTGCCCCCAGAATGTCCAGGCCAGTGAGGATCACACCGAAGCTGGAAGTGTTCAGGTTTTGGGGTTGGAGGAGGAAGAAAGACAACAGAGAAGCAGTGACAGTGCTGTTGCTGTGTGGAGCTGGTCCCTCCATCTAGGAACAGGTGTGGCTGAACAAGGGACAGTGAGTCAGAGGGCTGGTGGAGTCCCGGCCAAGGGCAAACAGAAGGAGTCCAGAGAGTGAGGTTTTCCTCAGGCTGTAGCAGTGACCGAGAGTCAGCAACTATTCCTCTTCGATCCTACATGTTTCCAGGAGCCTTGCAGAGTGGGGAAAACAAGTATGAAGAGGAGGAGACTCAGCTACACATTCCAAGACCCCATCATAGGATTCTGGGTAACCTAATCTTTCTGAGCCTCTTATTCCTCATCTGAAATAAAGCAGAGATAAAACAGTTGCCTAATCTGGTTGCTCTAAGGATTAAAGGAGAGAAGGTGCACAGGGTGGGATTTGAGTAGGATCTTAATGGTTTGCTGTCCAAAAAAGAGGGGCATTTCCTATAAAGGAACCCCTTTTGGGGGCTGCAGATGTAAAAGCACACCCCATGTTTTAGGGACAGTAAAACGTCTGTTATGCCTAGAGCATCAGCTCCTTGTAGGAAGCGTTTGCAGACTAAGTCATTGGCTTGACAAATGTGGCAGGTGCTGTGCTGGTTTGGAAGGTGCCAAGCAATGGGCTCAGGAGACAATAGCATATAAGACTAGCAAAGTGGCTGCTTTTCCTGCCTTGACTCTTAAGATCATCCAATTCATTCTCTGCAGAATAGTCAGAGTTGTCTTTTTAAGGCATAATCTGGCCATGTCACGGCCCCTTCAAACTACAGAGGCATTTGCTGCAGCCTGTAAGAGTCCAAAGTCCATAACACAGTTGTAGGAGTCTCACATGATCAGGCTCCTGCTGAAGTCCAAACAAGCTCATCTCTCAGCCTTGGCCTTTTTGCTCCACTGTTCTCCATCTTCTACACACCATGCTCTCTTCCACTCAGGATCTTGGCAAGCGCCATTCTCCTCCCTGCAACTTCTCTCTACCAGACTCCTCCACCTCCACCCAGGCTTCCACCTAATCACGTCTTCCTTTGAGAAGTCCCCGTGGTGGGCACACATGCCACTGAGCCACCATGCCACCCAGACTAACCAAGACCACAGCTCTACAGTCACACCTTCCAGTCATTTCTTTCAAACACTCACAGAATTCTCAGTTCACCAGTCCACTTTTGTCATCCCCAGTGGAATGTAAATCCCATTGGAGCAGAGCACTGTTATCAAAAGGCCTGGCTCAGTGCTTGGCGGATAGTATGACAAAATAAAATTCTGTTAAATTGCTGAGTAGACCTAGATTGGAGACAGATTAAAAAGGCTTTGTGTGGCCTGCCACCTTGCTTAAATAGGAACCTACTCTTAGCTTGGAGCCACCTAGGGTTGAAGCAAGGCATTGATTTAAAGGAAGAGAAAGGTCACTATGGGCCATGTTCTCCAAAAGGATGTACTAGAGTATGGGGGGCCTGATTCAGAGAGACTGGCTCATGTTGATAACGCAGGAAAGAAATGGCAAGAGTTTGACATACTACAGCGGCAAGGAGAATGCACATGACAGATAAAAGTCACTCAAAAATAAACTCAGCAGACACTGGGAAATAGGGAAGAGGGAGGGGTCTAGGATGACCCTCATTTAATCTGGTCACGGTGACCAGGTAGATGACGGATTTAGGAATAAGAATTCAGAATACCAAGTTGGAAATAGAGTCCAGGGGGCTTTGTTAAGTATGAGGTATGGGTGAGACATAAAGGTAGCAATATCCAGCAGGCAGCTAGAGAATTAGTTCTGGTATCTAGGAAAGGCCAGAAACATAAAGTAAAGAGGTAGTGGCCCAAAGGCTAAAATCACTATTTAGTCCTAAAGAAATAGTCCTCGGTGTCTGTTGAGAGCCAGAAGAAAATAGTAGTCTTATGATAAAACCCTTAAAAAATGTGAGCATTTAAGCAACCACAAAGGAGTTGCTGCCTTTCTTAACAAACTTCTGCCAACACTCCAGCCCACGTTAGCTGGCCCTGTTTCTGTGCACTTACCGATGATATCACTCATTTTTGTACTAGCAAATTTAATAAATATGCTAATTTAATAAAATTGTATTGAGTGCCTAGTTAGTTAAGGGGTTAGATTTCCTCCCCATGGGCTCCCATAATATTCTATATGCTTCCATCAGAGCTTATCACTTTCCACCATAATCTTTTTATTCATCTTTCCATTAAATTATTAGCTCATTGGGTTAGAAATTATGGATTTCAGGACTCCCAGTCCTGCCCACAGAATGTTTACTCAATGAATACATAAAGGAAGTTTACCATTACACAGGAAAGGCTGACATATGCCAATAATATTAAAGGATAAAACTGCTCTCTTCAAGGTCATAATGGACTTGCTACCAAACCTACTGTACATTTTTAATGTTGGCTAATCTTGTCTTTTTAAAAAAATTGTCCTACCTTTTAGGGACATGAGTTTATTGATTTCTATTCTATATTTGTTGACATGTCTCCATTAGAGCTGCTCTTTCCCAACCTGCTTACTCCCCCTTAAGTTTAATGTCCCCAAAATTCATAGACTTCTTTATCCTTAATTATGTCATTTCCTGGAAATGTATACACAGTCTCTTAATCTATCACTTGCAAAAAACTCCCATATATCCAGCTGTTCCATGGACTTGTACCAATGGTGGACCTGTAGGCATTTCAAACACAAAGTGTCAAAACTCAGCTCTTCATCTACCTCCACAAATCCCATTTCCCCTCGTCTGTGATCTAATTACTTCTTTACTCATGCCAAAAGTATGGGGGTTGGTCTAGATGCATTATTGGCCCCCCAACTATAACCAATGACAAGAACAGCCAGTTCTCCTCTCTGTTTTCATTACACCTGCCCTGGATGAGAGCTTGTATCCCTCCTAGATAAATGTAATAGGCTCCTAACTAAACTCTCCTGCTTTGCTTTTCAAACTACTTGCCAGAGTGGGTATACTATGAAGTAAATCTACACCATGACATTTCCTTCTTCTCCCTCCTGAGGATTCTGCGCTGTCTCTCTCTCTCTTTTTTAATAATCCTCACCTGAGATTATGTTTTTGTTAATTTTAGAGAGACAGGAAGGGAGAGAGAGAGGGAGATAGAAATATTGATCTGCTACCTGTTATATGTGCCCTGACCAGGGACAGAACCTGCCCCCAAGGTATGTGCCCTGACCAGGGATAGAACCCGTAGCTCTTTGGGGTACAGGGCTATGCTCCAACCACCTGAGAAACCTGTCTAGGGCAAGCATTCCTCTCTCCTTTGAGATAAAAATCTAAATTCCATAAAATGGTTCCCAATTTAGCTGGTCATTAGAACCATTTATTCAACTTTTAAAATACAGGTCTCTATACTCCACCTCAGATCAACCTAATCAGAATGTTGAGCAAGTAAACCTCTAGAATATACTGGTGAATATTTTCAAAACTCCAAAAGTTATTATAATGTACCTTAATCAGTAGACTGCCATTTGGGACCCACTTACGTATTAGGTATATTTTATAACACCCCCAGCCTCTTTCTGTGGGAATTTTCAACGCATCTCTGCCCTTGCAGTCCCCTGCTCACAGAAACATTGTTCACACCACATGCCATAGCTACAGTCAAAGTGGTACAAGTCTGATGCAAGTGCAGGCACCAAACTCAAGTTGATTAACCCAATTTCCTTTCAAAGAGAATTTGTAAATAAACGCAGAGAGGCATTTGATCTTTCCAGGTGGTTGTATACGTTAGCTATAACATCTTGGCATCATGATGGTCTTACCTTCTATGGTTCCATCACATGGACTGGAAAAGTAGATAAGTTATTCTGCATAATGAGGAGAATAAGAACCAGAGAAGAGAACAGTAAAATTGAGGTCCTGATGGAATTCCTGTCTTTGGTGACAGTCTATTTTGAAGCCAACCTGTAGCCTTGCATTTGTACTCCAGGACAGAATCTAATGTTTTTAAGTAAGTCTCCTTTCTTGCTAAGTTAGATTGAGTTGCTGTCTGTGTATAAGTCCAAAATCACACTGATTAATAAACATGGACCTTAAGTGCTTCACAACTTTGACTTTTATCTTCCCTGTCTGCTGTCATCCCCAACCCTTCTCCTCCTCCCACACTTCTACTATACCTAATTACCTATCATGACCACTTGTACCTGCTTTTTCTTGCTGTCTTCTTGTGTGCATGCCACAACATAACGTCTCGAATGCCCTTTTGTTTATCTGGGTAATTAGTCTTCTCATCCACGAAGATTTACTTCAAGGATTACTACCCCTTGAAATCCTTACTACGATGTTTAAATCTAGAATATTTATTCTTCCCCTGCATCCCAAAACAGAGTATGCTTGTATCTGACTTGGTTTTCTCACATGGCATTGGGATTTTTGGTTGACTTATTTGTTTTTCCATTGGGCTTAAAGATGAATGGTAAGGGCTATGCTTATACCCGTGGCCACTATTATATTGCACAGTTCTGGGCACAAAGAATGAATGACCTCATTTAATATTCATTAAATGGAGGGAAGTAATCATTTAATCAATGAATAACCTATTAATCACTCTTTATTCAGAAGAGGGTACCAAAAGAAGAAAAGGTTGGATGTGGCTATCAGTGGTCTGTAATGATTCAATTCCCGACTTCCAAGCCACATCCCCTGGTTATGAAATGACTGTTCTCAACTACTCAACATAGTAGATGGATTTTCCCCACCATTTTAGGAAAAAGAAAGCAGGCCAAATGAAAAAATAAAAAAAGCTCTTATAAATACTGCTTTCACAGCATCTCTCCAAGATCACATAACACATCTCTTCAACAAGAACTCCTCAGCAGCAGGAACAGCACTGTGTCTTCTCTGTAGTGCACACTATAGTACTAAATGTATAGCGAAGATGAAGTGAACTGAATGACTCATCTGGTCCATTTGTTGTGTGGTATTGGTTTTCTGAAGTCAATGTTCTTGCTTAGGTTAGTGAGTGTGTATATCACCCATACAGAATATGAGTTATCAGGTAACTGGGTTGAGAGCCCACCCACTCTAAAACCAGATGAGATTCAAAATGAAATGTTCCTCCTTTAGTAGAGTGTGCTTGTGGAGAACAGTCTCTAGAGCTTCACAGGAGATGAAAATGTGATCCTTGCCTAGCTCAGGCAAAACCCTCCATGCTACATTAGGCTTGATAGCAAGTTTTGTACTTGTAAGCTTTTATCAAAACTGTATATCTGAAACCTTAATAATGTGGGAAGTTGGGTTATGTTTCCCTTCTCTATTCTGGTTTACATCAATGGCATCAGAACTAATTTCTGATTTGAAACTCAGCAGAGTTAACTGGATCTGTAAGAAAATTTTGTTAGGGTCCTGCAGAGGACTGAAGAAACCTGACTTCCTGCACACACACAAGCATACATGTGTCAGAGATGGAAATCTTAATAAAAGAAGCTAAAAATGATGATCATATTCATGAATAGACAGAACTAACTAGGTTCTATATTGGCCACCTCAAGAGACATAAAATATACAAATGAAAATTTAAAAACATTCTCCGGCATCCTATAGCTGGAACGCTTCCATTTTTCATCCCAGTTTCTGGCATACAGATACATGCAGCATGGGCATGAGGAGCATCGGATTTAAATTTAGGTTAGGAAGAGAGCCAGATGTAAATTCCAGTTCAAATTTAGAATTTGCCATTTATTATCAATTATGAAACTTGATTTTTTTAAATTAGGCTTAGGTTTTTTGTCTATAAAATGCAATAAATAAAATCTATTCTGCCAAACATATGGTTACTTCTGAGGATCAAAATCAATACAAGACTGATTCTTTTACCCAGATCTCAGTATTCCATAGTAACGGTATGGAGCACATTGTTTTATTATTCTGAGTATTTGTAGCTTCTCCCAATGAAAAGATTATACATTGCACCCCACTGACATCAGTTTTGACCATATGACTTGCTTTGGTCAATGCAATAGAAATAAAAGTCTCACATATCACTATAAAATAGAGGCTTTAAGAGCCATCATGTGGTTCTGCCATTTTTTCCCCTCTGGAGTAAGATTGCATGTCTCAACTAAACCTATTCCTACAAACTTTGGTCCAAGAATTAAATAAACAAACATGTGTATGTAACTGTGCATGCACGTACACACAGATTAGATAGATGATAGATAGATAATGCACACAGAATTGTAAGACATCTTTGTGCTTGTAAGTCACTGACACATTGCAAACATATTTTATTGCTGTATAACTTAGTCAAAGCTAACTGATACACCTTAGAACCTCTCCTAACTAATTTTCACTTAAATATACCAGCAGATTAACAGGTGATCTCTATTTCTTCTAAAAAACACACTGAAAGCCCAGAGTTAGTAGACTAATACTTAGTACACTCACACTTCCTGATCCCACAGGTTAGGTGAATAACTGCTAAGAATTAGTTTCTTTCATGCCATGAAATTTCATATTGTAGTTTCATTCTATGAAGAGTCAGTTAAATATTTTTGAAAGGCTTAATAAGAACAAATCACTAAATAAATCACTGTGGATTTTTAAAAATCAAATGATGAAATGTACATGAAAGTGCTTAATAAAGGACAAATTGCTGTGTTGATGGATTAGTTGGTACTAACTTGTCATTTAGCATATTTTTGAGCAGCTACTCTTCATAGAACATTATGCAGAGGATAACATCGGCATGTGACACAGAACTGTCTTCCAACCACTTATAAAAAAGGAAGTCAGCAGCCACGTTTTCAGAAACATATCTCAGTGATTGATCATAGTACCAATAATCTCTATTGTATCGATTAAAAATAAAAAACAAACATGCTATAGAATGTTCCAGGACTACTGTAGCTAGATTTACCGGGTCAGAAAGGTGCTGTCTATTCTATGTTATTTGGTGTTTATATATCCATTCCAAAACAACCTAAGTTCATTACTATAGGCTTAAAATACAGAATATATATTAAGATTTTTGGTATTAGGTTTTAGTCATCGGAAGTCTACGTAAAATAGGGGGCTCTCATTACAAGTTTTCCTGTCAGGGTCTCCGTGCCAAAGCTCAGCTACCTGACCACGTCTGCCAGAAATCAACTCACCAGACCCAGAAAACTCTTAAAATGAAGGTACTGGCCATGGAGCCACACATACATATTTCTGTATAAAACTCTGACTTAAATGAATGAGGCAACTCTCGTTTCCCTCGTGAGGGAAAAAAACCCTGATCTCAGGAAAAAGAGGAGATGGCAAAACCTATAAACCTACCTGACCACGGCTAGACCAGTCAGTACATGGAAAGAAGGGTTTTACACAGAACACCCAACACCACCAATCAATATATCACCAGGACACAAAAATTAAAGAGAGGGCAATGCTGTATCCCCAGGATGCCCAGCTCACAGCCAAGGAAGAAAAACACCAGCTCCCTAGGGACAGTGGAATAGAGTCAGCACCCCCAGTACACACAGAGTTAGTTGCCAAGTCAGCTCATAGAAAGAAATACAAACATATGCTCCTTAAGGGAAGACAGCACGCTGAGCCCACTGCCGAACACAACTAGTGTTCAATAATTACTTCCTGAGTGAAAACAATGACTTATCAATTGACTGACTGATGGGCTGTACAAATGAGTAAAGCAACACATGAGAGCCCTTGACTTTTCTTCAGGCTCATCATAAATTGCAAACATCTGGATTATTTGACAGAAGCCTAAATTATGTGAGTAGCATTGTCTGAATGGGTGAAATTGTTACTACTTTTAAAGTTTCCCTTATATCCAAGCCATCATTAAGGGCCTAGCTCAAACATCACTTCCTAAATAAATTCTTCCCTAATCCTCAGCATGTGGTCCAGATCTCCAGGTCCTTTCAACATCAGCAGACATGACAAAGAACATATATTTTCAGATTCTGCTTTGCAACCTATTTGATTTGCAGCAAAGACAATTTAATGGGTCAAATCAGTTAAGAAATAGGATAGGATGGGTGGTGATGGAATGAAATAGAATGTATTGGATAGACTAGAATAGATTTAATAGAAAATATTAGAAAGCTTTCCACATAATAAAGTAAATACTTCTCTGTGTGTGTGTCCATGTATGTGTGTGCACACACAGGTATATGAGCACTGGTCTGTACATTACATGTAAAATCTGTGTCTTTCTGTGGAAGATTATGACAAACTTTATAAATCACTGGTGGAGATAAACAAGTCAGATATACCTTACCAACACCTTGTTTCCACCGTGGACTACTTAAGTAACATTGAACAAATGACTTTGCCTTTTAGACAATCAGTGGTTTCTTCTGTAAAATGGAATATCAGTTATTTTTCAGGACTACTATATGACTTAAAATCAATAAAATAATGTAAGCGAAGTTCATTTGGCATAATTGAGTCAAATAAATCAAAAACTATTTCTCCTTTCTTCTTTTTCCCCTGTTAACACTGTTACTTCTTAAAGTAATTAATGTAATCTTTTTTTTTTTGCCTTATAATTGTGTGGCTTTGTCTTAAACTTCCCCTACTAGAATTTAAGTATCTTAAGAATAAGAATAATTTATTCATTCAACTTACCGAATGCTTTTATAGTCAGACAATATTCTAGTCAGTAAACAAAGCAATAAAAACATCCGGCCCTCATGTAGCTTTTCTTCTAGATGAGGAAGACAAGCACAAACCAAAGAAATAAGTAAAATGTTGGTAGTTAATGTGTTAAGGGAAACATAAAAAAGAAGTGAGAGATAGAAAGTGCTGGATGAAGGGAGCTATGATTTTAGATAGGAGTGTTAGGGAAAGACTGGTCTTGCAGGGTTAAGTATATGTGGGTCCCACATACTCCATGCCACAATAAATATTTAATTAATAAACTGTGCAAAAGAGTGAAACTGGACTCCTCTCTTGTGTCACACACCATAATCAACTCAAAATGAATTAAAGACTGAAACATGATATGTGAAACCATAAAAATACTAGAAGATAACATAGTGGGTAAGCTCCTTAATATTGGTCTTGGCAACGCTTATTTATTTTGACACCAGAAGCAAAGCACCACCCCAAAGAGCAGAAAATAAACAAGTTGGATTATGTTAACTAAAAAGCTTCTATCTACAAAATGATGAAAAGGCAACATACACAATGAGAAAAAATAGTTGCAAACCACATTTCCAAAAAGGAGTTAATATTCCTGATATACAGAGAACTCATACACCCCCATGGCAAAACAAAACAAATACCCCCAACCCCTTCAAATAAGCCAACTAAACATTGGGCAAAGAACCTGAGTAGAATTTTTTCCAAAGAAGACATACAGATGGCCAGCAGGTACATGAAAAGGTGTTCTACATCACTAAGTATCAGGGAAATGCAAATCAAAACCACAATAAGGTATCACCTCACACCTGTTAGAGGCCCTGGCCAGGTGGCTCAATTGGTTGGAGCATTGTCCTGTGCACCTAAAGGTTGCGGGTTTGACCTGGGCAGGACACATACTTAGGTTGCAGGTTCGATCTCCGGACAGGGCACATACAGGAGACAACCAATCAATTTTTCTCTCTCTCATCGATGTTTCTCTCCCTTCCTCTCTCTCTAAAATCAATAAATAAATCTTCAGATGAGGATTTAAAAACAAAAGACAAGAGATAATATGTGGTAGTGAGGATATAAAAGAAAGGTGAACCTTGTACACTGTTGGTGGAAATTTAAACTGGCAGTCATTCTAAATAACAGTATGGAGGTTCCTGAAAAAATTAAAAGTAGAACAACCATATGATCCAGAAATACCACTTCTGGGTAGATAGCCAAAGGAAATAAAACCAAGTGATTTAAAATCTGGGGAAAAGAAAATCAAATGTTTGTGAAAACTACATTTAAAAGCAGGTGAGTTTAAAGAGGATAAAAAGCATATGACTTTCATCCGATTTCCACTATGCTATTTCATGTTAATAGCCAGCATAGACATGTCCCCAAGGGCTAAATCTTCAGTGGCCAAAGGACCTGTCAGGGTTGATGATTCAACTTTGAAACAGTTTCCAATGCACCAGATGGGGTTCTTTGGAAAATAGTCTAGGTTTCCTGACAGATGTTTCTAATTCAAAGAAAAATCAAACCTAAAGAGATTTAACGTAGATCAGTCCAAAACAGGGTCAGGTTTCAAAGGTCCCCAATTCAGATGAGAAATAACTAAAATAACTACGAATAGTGATTCATTTATTCTGTATTTATTAAGTACTTATTGGTTACTGTGGGGTTACCCAGAGTGAGAAGGGAGCTGAGGAGAACTAACACCAAGTATTTATGATGAGATGTGCCATCCCAACAGGCCCTTTATATGGCCTATTTCAGTCCTTATAACAATTATATATGGTGGATATTTGTGAGAGAGATTGATAGCTGTTCACCAAAACTTGCTTTCTCTTCTTCTTGGGTGCTGTACTAGGTACCATTTCCCCAACCTTCCTGCAATTATGTGTAATGCTGTGACTGAGTTCTATCCAGGGGAACAAGGGTAGAGGAGACAAGCATGACTTTCCAAGCCTGGCCCTGCAAAGCCTCCTTCATGCCCTGCTCTATGTCGTTCCCTTCACCCAGCCAGAAGTGTCAGTAGTGAAAGTCACACACTGAAGGTGTAGGGTCTGTGTAACACCGTGCTGCTGAATGGCCACAGGAGGCAGAGCCTGCCACACTTTCCAGCAAGCAGCACCACGTTGGACCATGGATGCCAATGATGCAGACAGTGGGCTTTCTAGCAAAACCTCTGGTAAAATCGTCACTTTTGGTAACTTCTAAGGCAAACCAAGTGCCTACTGAGCCTGTAGCTCTAAAAGAAAAAAATAGATAAAAAAAGCCAGAGTGTTCATGTATATTAATTACCATTCCTTGTTTACTCCAACGGTTAAAAGAAAGAGATGAGCTCCAGTAAAAAAAAAAAAAAAAAAAGCATCAGTTTTCAAGCAGACATTGAAATGAGGGAGAGAGATTGATTCTAGAAATTTGAGGCCTCCCAGGTTTGGAAAAAACGACCAAACCTGCACCCCAAATATTAAGAAGATAGCAAATAGTTCTAAGCAGCAAAGGTCCACTAAGACATCTAAGTTGGGTAAAAGAGCTCACCTTTGTGGAAGTTACCAAAGGATGGCTACAACCTTACCTTCCTTACCAAGACGTTTCTCTCAGATGGCTCAGTGTAGCCACACTCAATTGAGAAAGGGGAGAGTGGGGGCACAAAAGGAAGAAAGTAATATTGGCTTGGGAGTTCTAGCCAGTCATGACGTCGACGTTTTTCATGTGGCCTGAGAACAAACAGAGCAGAAGTTTATGGCATTTCTGAAGGAGCTGTCTAGCTAAAGAAACCATGGGTCTACTTTTAAAAAGCCCATGACTTTTTAAAGCCTGAAACAACTGCCTAGCTCCCCCATGCCTAGCTTCCCCATATATACTAACAGAAAATGAGCTCCATAAATCACTCTGAGGAGGGTGCACTCAGCGATGACCACTTCAGATGTGGTCATGGAGAATACTAAACAAACAAGAACTGCACACTGGGTGATGAACTTCCCAAGGAGCAGGAGACAGGAAACTTCCTTCTGGAGAGCAGTATCAGAGTCTAAGTAAGGGATGTCTCCTAGGGCCAGGACAAAGGTGCCCGACTGCCACGGACCAGCAACTGCTTTTTATCTCCAATTCTTCTCTTTTCCACATTCCAAAATTTCCAAATACTTTATAGCGATAGTCCAGTCCTGCCACCCCATTAAAAAAAGATGTCATAACTTACAGTTATAAAATAAATAAGTCACAGGATAAAATGCACAGCATGGTGACTACAGTAATAATATTGTATGGGAATTTGAAAGTCACAAAGAGAGTGAATCTTAAAAGTCCTCATCACCACAAAAAAACTATAAGTATGTATGGCGACAGATGTTAACTAGGCTTTTTTTTTATGTGTGGTGATCTTTTTGTAATATATAAAAAAATCAAGTCATCATGTCCTACACCTGAAACTTAATATAATATTATATGTCAACTATGCCTCAATAAAAAATAAATTGAAAAATATGTTGGAATAATGGGGGGCAATTTTTTTTAGTTATAGATCACTTTTCCATGAAAAATCCATGTCTGGTCATGAAGAAAAAGGAATAAATGTGCCTAAGTGATTTTGGACTTTAAGCTGGATGCAATAGTTGGATTGAACTCTGAGTTGTTTAACTTGGGGCTATCTGTGCTCTGAATATGTAAAGAAGGGCGCGGATGGATATTTGGTGAAAATACTGTAGCGATAATTGGTAGCTGTACACTTAAATCCGTTTCCCATTCTTTTTTTAACATTAGAGTAGATTCTTCTAATCAGGCTCTGCAGTCAGAGAGACCAAGTGACTGTGTTTTAGCCGAAGAAGTGTGAGGGAAAAAATGCCATGTACTATGATGACCCTTAAAAGCCACCTGTCTGTGCTGTTCTGTGTTCTTTCCTCTTTGTTTGGCTGGAAGAGGATGCTCAGGGCGACCTTGGATGCCATGTGCTCACGAGTGCCGAGCTTTGTCAGCCTCAGCCCCTGAGTAGCTGTGCAGAGCAGGGCTTCTCTCCTCACCCACAATCAGACACCCTCACTGTAAAGTGGTAAGTGCATACAACAAAAGCGTACGTGGCATTGTGTTTTTTAGACAGTAGGTACGATACTCTGCCCTCTGTTTTACAGGTGCGAAAAGCAAGGCTTGGAGAACTTAATTTACCTGAGCTAGAGAGATCACAAACACAGGAGCTGGGTTCCAATCTCTGTCTTCCCCAAAGTGGCATTTCCTGCCATTAAGCCACACTGTCATCTGGCAATTGATGAGACATTAACAGTCACTAACAGTCAGGGACCTGTTGTGGTCCAGATAAACCACCAACCTTCTCCTATCTTCAGCTATCAGGTAGATTTGTTTTTGCCCCTGGTTTGCATCATTTTTTTTCCAAATGGCATTACTGAAAAATATCACTTTTCTTTAAATAGCTAAGGAAGCAGTCAGGCCTCAGTGTGAAGAAACAAATCTGGGTGTGCCCTGCCAGCTAACGAACGGCCCCCTCCCCCAGCGGCAGATTCCACAGGGATTCTTTAGGTAAATGAACACCATAAGCCATTTGATCCTGAAAGTTTTTTCTGCAGAAAGGCAAGATCAGGGCCTTCCTTTGTGTTAAATCTTGCCTTGATTAAATTGGCTTTTTTTCTTAGTGAGCTTCCAAAGCACAAGAAAAGGTTTTAATAGGATCCTAGATTTTAAAGCCACAGGCAACACGGCCTGGGTCCTTTATGGTGTGCAATGAATAAAAGAGCCCAAATCACTGCTTTTAAAAATCATCTGTCTAAGAATTATAATGATTTCCCCCTTGTCCCACTTTCCTTTCCTTTTATTTCCTGTGTGCCCAATGTTGCTTGCTGCAAGGGCACATGTTGGAGAAGCAGGCACTCTGCTTTCTACGGGAGGTCACCCCAGCTGGAAAGACCCTCTTCTCTGGTGGGCAGATGGCCTTGCAATTCACACAGCGGCAGTACCTGCTCCATTTCCCGACTTGTCCCCCTGCCCCCTGCAATTGCCCTTCCTTTCCATCCTCTGGCGCCTTTCATCTCTGTTTGTGCCCCTACATTCTCTGCACACTCTCACTTTCCATGCCTTCTTTTAGTTATTTTAACAAAGAAGCCCCACGCTAGTAATGATCCCAAACTCTTCTCCGGGCAAGTTCCGTATAAAATCAAACACCAAGCCTTCCCTCTGCACGGGCCTCCACCATCCTCAGCATGTGTCTCATAGACTGCTTTTCCCTGTGGGCAGATGGGCAGTCTTTCACATAATTTCAAGCTGTCGTGTTTGGGTTTTTTCCTCTCCTTTCCAGGGCCCTGGAGCACATACAGGGTGGTCTGAACTAAATATTGGATATTCAAACAAGAGCCAAGAACAAGGATGATGTGTGTCCCCTCCCCCCCAACCCCTCCCCCTCTTGCCACAGAGGCACTGCAGAGGTGCCAGGGAACGCAGGATATGCAGAACAGTTCCCTAAAAGTGTTTTATTTTAATCGCTCAAACAGCATGCCAGTGAATCATCCCTTGGTAGAGGAGAAGTGCCTGCAGAGATTCATCAGGACCACTCCAGCCTATGATTGGAGACAGTGAGGGGAAAGACTGCAGGGGGCTTCCAGCTGTGGCCTCACAGTAAACCAGAGAGCAACCAGAGCTTCCTAGGCACAAATGATGTTGCCTACTAAAATCCCAGCATTCTGGAACTCGGTCAGGACACTTTAGTTTTATCTTCTCCAGTCCTCAATTGTACACAATTCAGACTAAAAATATACAGAGCATTACTAAACTGCCCCAATTGTTCAGAAGTTGTCCACTTTGATCTTAAGGCTGAAGTCCTATTTATACATACTAAATGCCTACCATATGCCAACACTCAGCTCTCTCTTAGGTCAAAAAAATTGGTACCATTGGGTATTAGTGAGGCCATAAAAATCAAGTTATTTAGATTTCTCCCCCCTCC
>VMDR010010818.1:0-29867 GCA_007922815.1 Macrotus californicus
CAAGTGGCAAAAAATGCTAGGGTTTTTCATGAAAGATGGAGGGCATTTAATCTAAAAGTTGTTCATTCAGAAATATCATTACTTCACAGACGAAAAGTTTTAACCTAGAGATATTTATTTTATGATGTTTTATTGATAACATTACCTACACTTCACAGGACATTTCTCGCCTTCTACATATCCCAACTGCACTAAGTTGCCTCTTATTCCTTGAAGATTTTAGCCCCTGGACCAGCATTCCTTCTAATGATACACTTCTCATAATTCTTGGTGAATCAATACCTACATAGTCATGCAATGCTGTGTGCATTCAACACTGTGTCTTCTCCCTGCATGTTTTTGTCCCCAACGCTCTCTCAGCCTCTCAGTAGGTGAGTCATACCTAGACCTTATAGTTACCAATAACTGCGCTACTTCATCATCTCAATTGCAAGTTCTCACTCTCTGACCTCCAACCAATAAATTCTTGGCCCCCTGGAAGATCCACAAACCATTGACCTTGTACACTGCTGCTCACTGTCCTCCTGATCTCTATTCCCTCCTGACCCAGAGGAGGTCAATTATGGCAATGACTCCTTGTCTAAACCTTCAATTCCCTTGACACCTTTCCCTTTATTTCACTCCCCTGGAAAAACCCTAGCCCTGGTTGATATCAGTCTCTGTCTATTCCGAGCTTCCTCTGATCCACTCAAGAACACCCCTCCAGCAACCATGTCCTCTCTGACCTACATCATCAGCAATTTATTCTTTTCCACCAGATTATTTCAATCTACATACAACATAGTGTAATTTCCCCCATTAGAAGAGAAGGCTTTCGACTGTAGCCTACTTCCACAAAAGTCATATGACTTAACGATGTTTGCTACCTGTGCTTTCTCCACTTCCTTCCATCCTTGATTGAATCTGCTCCAATGAGACTTTCATCATCGCTACTTGACCAGAGTGACTCTTTCAAGGTCACCAATAACATCCACATCACTAAATTTACTGCTCAATTCCCAGTCTTCATTTTACCCAATCAGTGCTGTTTAATACAGTTTAACTTGTCTTCATTTTGATGGACTTTTTCTTCCTTATCTTTTGGGACAGCTCACTCTCTGCTCACAACCTCTAAGGGCAGGAGTTCCCCATGGCGTACACTTCTTTTCTTTCTGTTTAAGCTCACTCTCCTAATGTGATCTCACGTGAAATCTTGGACTCATCTCTGACTCATCTTTCCCCCTCACATCCTGCTATCACCTTCATCCAAGCAACATTCTCCTCTGGACCACTGCAATAAATTCCGATCTAATCCACTCTTTGTTCCCCTGATGCAGAAGCAATGTGATTCTTTTAAAATTTAAGTCAGAGCATATCACTCTTGTATTTAAAATCTTCTAGTAGCTTCCCATCAAAATAAAGACCCACTGGACTACCAGGGGGTATAATCTGGCTCTCCATGAATCTTCAATTCACATCATGTTCTGTGTTCTCATGGATCACTGAACACCAGCCAGCAGGTCTCTGGGGATTCTCTCTACTTTAGCACATTTCCCCCTCGGATATTGCAGGTTTGCCTCCTTCACGTTCTTTGAGTTTCTGCTCAGACATTGCCCTATTAGTGAGCCCTTCCCTATATAAATAGGAGATCACACCCCTCCCACTCACTTTTCTTCTTCTTGACTGAGTTGCTCCCCAACAACGACCCCATCTGGTCTGTTATATGTCTTACTGTTATGTTTGTTTAGTTTTTGTTTCCCCAAACTTCATATAAACAGAGATCTTTCTCTTTCCCCTTCATAGTCATCCCCTCCACATTTAAAACAAGGTCTGTACAAAAGTACAATATGCTCAGTAAATCATGTAGGATGCAATGAATCTTTATTAGCATTACATCACTTATATGAAAATAGCATAATTTAAAATATCTATGCTAACCAAAAAGCTTCAGAACATGGATAAATAAAACTCAAAGACTGTGTCAGAACTCATTGAGGCTAACATTTGTGATATTTGGGTGATTTTTCTCAAAAGAACACTGTTTTGTTCAAGTGGTGTTGCTTATTTGAAGAGTGAAATAACAGCAGAAAGGATATGGAAAATAAACAAACGGTATTTTTTGATACAGGGACCACACTTAAGGGGACCAATCCCAAACCCTAAAATATTTAGCAGCTTAAAATAACACAACTGGATCAATTTCAGAGTCTGGCTTTGAAACCAAATTAACTATTCATTATAGAATTTGTAAAAAGTGCTTCAATCCCAGTACAATTATCCAATTTTTACGTGTATATGTGTTTGTGTGTGAATGTGCATGGGTTGTGACTACCATGAATGAAGACTTTAGGTAGAATTAGAAATAAAGTAAGATTTCAAGGAGAAAGGAGTATTTGTTTCCAAGTAGACTCATATAGACTTAATATTGTACCATGAAGTGTGCTTGTAGTCAGGAAAGAAACTGTAAACAGAACATGTGGGAGTTCCTGATTTTTCCTTTTGTAATGGTTTCCAGATGAAACTTGCTTATTTTATAGGAGATGATTTTTTTCTAGTTGCCAGTATTGCAAAATCCATCTGGGATCGAAAAAAATAAAGCTATATCTTTCTGCATCTTAAATTATGACTGTGACCTGAACTTCGACAACTGGATTCGGCTGGCCACTCGGTTGATTATGTGCATAACGGGACGAAGAGCAGCTTGGCCATGTCACATCGGTATGAAGCACAGTATTAATAGCAGCTAAAAAGTCTATTTTGGTCTCAAACACCAGCATGTTTCTTTAACACGTGCAAGGAAGAAACTGAGTTGAATGAGAAATGAGAGTGTGTGGTCTGAAAGTCACATCACTAACGGAAGGGTGTGCTTTTCCTTTGGGTTTCTCATTGCCCCCAGTTAACTGCACTGGGCACTTAGTCACCACACTGAGTGCTTTCCCTTCATCTTGGAATGTTAAAAATGTTACCTTTTGGAATGGAGTTAAAGGTGTTTATAGCAAGTTCTGATTAGCCTTACTACCCACGATACGTGCCTTTCACTATGAACTGGTGTAGCACTATTTTTGTGTTTCCTCCCAACAAAGTTTTCTTTACTCTGCAAAACCAAAGAACACGAAAACCGTTCCCCAGTGGGAAGGTGGCTGACTTTTCATGGACAACTGCTCGTGCACAGAAAGACAACCCTTTTCGATGATGGAATAATACTAATGTTGTTAGACATAGTTCAAGTGTTTTCTGTAGTGTTATATTCCAGGAGCACAAGGGTGTGCTAGCTATAAGGTCTCACTGACTCTCTGAGTTACCTATGTCTGTTTTTACTCTTATTACTATTTCATTGACCATTTTAATCTTTAAGAAATCATCAGTGAATGAAAAATCTTGTGACTGGCCTGTCCATCCTTGTACCAGCTGAGAGAGGCAGAAGGAATTGCATAAGCTTCACATTCCAAGGTCAGGGTGGTGTTTACTTTGATCTTCACTTCTTTAGGGGAAAGACCTGGCCCCAGGAGGTCCCCTTTATTGATGATGGGTGGAACTGTATAAAAACAAATATTAAACAGTTAAACATTGTTTCTTTTAAATATGGAATACCATGAAAATCACACTGAGGATCACTTTACGAGAGGTAGCTTCTATGCTCCCCTTTCATCCAGAACCCAAGTTAGCACCTTATGAAAAGGCAGTGCTCAGAAACGGGATGTGAAGGAAAATACCCCTCTCCCGTTGTCATTATAATACAGACCATGAGGCTAATGTCCTTCTCTGAACAGTTAGTTTCATTTGTTCCAGGTCCCCAGACACAGTCTGAGCATAATCCTTCAAATGCATTTTATTGGTCATTAAAGAGGCTGATTCAAAGAACAAAAGACAAGCAGAAAGATGTTCTCCTTTTTTTGAAAAACCAAAATCTTAAAGTTTTGGTACTATTAGTAGTATTAGTTCTGCGATTTATTTTTAGGTCACTGCACAGTGGATCAGCTCATAGTCACTGATGACCTCATCCTAGACTGTTGATTACAGGATACATATGAACATTTAAACATCAGTTTAGTGCATGAAAGTACTATAACTTAGCCCAGAGGGTAATTCAGTAGGAAAAATAGAAAAACTTAAGGAAATGCCACTGACAAATTCTCCAACAAGATTTTAGTGAGTTGACTGAGGGGGCTCTTTACATCTTTAAGCAAATGAGGTCACGGGCACAGTGCTCAATTCAACATCCACCCTAATGAAGCAAGTGGCATAAACAACTAACTGTATAATGAGTGTAAATCCTTTTGGGCCAATAACCAAAAACAGAAGAGGAAAAGTTAGACAACGGGGGGAAACAGGACACACAGTTTTCTTGTAGAACTTACTGTAGACCTTCACTTCGTAGTGCTTTATCATTTCCCCGGCCTCATTTGTGGCCACACAGGAGTATCGCCCGGCATTGTCCTCCTGTGCATTGAGGATCTGCAGAGTCCTGCCTCCTGAAAAAGCAGGGAACATCAAGGGACTTCTGAAGTCACAGTGGCAGCAGAATATGCACAAACTACCAAGGTTTCAATTCTCACTATTCATCTATTTCTTCTTCTGTATGCCAAGCCTTTAACAGATATTTAACACAAGACAAACTACAAAATAGATGGGCATTGCGCGATGAGTTCATGCTCATTCTGACCCTCCCTTGTCTCTGTACACATTCTAGGTGAGGTCCCTATTTCACTCTCTTTACAATTAGGACTCTGTCTTAGTCAATTTCTTCCTCTCGTTTTCTTGGCCTATCAGTACAGATTGGTCTTGCTAAAACACAGTTTTATTATGGTACATTTCTCCTCAAAAGTCTTTGATGGTTCTCCACTGACTAAAGCATAAAGGCAAAGCCCTTTAGTCCAGGCATCCTTGACTTTGTCTCCTACCTGGTCTCCCTCTGTAACAGATACACATAACACACATATACACACTATCTCCACTGCACTGGGGGGTGAGGAGTCTAATTATCGTTACTTGTGTGTGAACAGGCCATTCCCACTTCATACCTTGCCCAGAGTAGTCAGCCTGATGGATTGGAAATTTCTCGTAACTCATTTCCAGCCAACGGAATTTCTGTAACTTTCTTCAAGGTCTGATTCAAGTTGTGATTGCAACAAAGCAAGCCCTAACCCCTTCAGCCCACAGTGGCCATTCCTTCTTTTGAATTCTTATAAAACTGGTCACTATTCCATTGATTATGCCCACGACTATTCACAACCCATGGTTACTCATGAATTCATATTGTTAATTAACCTGCATACATTTTATCTCTCTTCCTCATAAGACTGTAAATTTCTTAAAGCCAGTGATCATACTTTTTTAATTTTTTTATTTTTCAAAGATTTTATCTATTTATTTTTAGAGAGAGGAAGGGAAGGAAAAAGAGAGGGAGAGAAACATCAATGTGTAGTTGCTTCTCATGTGTCCCTCACTGGGGACCTGGCCTGCAACCCAGTCATGTGTCCTGATTGGGAATGGAACAGGCAACCCTTTGGTTCACAGCCTGCACTCAATCCACTGAGCTACACCAGCCAGGGCTAGTGATCATACTTTTTAATTTTTTCTAGTTTCATACATGTTGCCAGGTATTAATGAGGAATAAATAAACTCAATCTAAATAATAACCTTTAAGGTTCAACTCAACAAGAAATAAATTTCTATCTCTTTTGGCATTCCACATAATATATTTTAGCAATTGATTTCATTGTGGTATTTATTTATTTACCTTTTGACTTAGATATTTTATTAGTCTTAGGAAAAAGAATTTCAGGTACCTTAGATTACAGTACACCTACAAATAATTTTAATTTTAATTTTATGAATTAAAATATCAATAGAACATAACACAACCCAAATCATAAATACTCCTATAAAGAACTCCAGTGATTCTGCATTTTTACAACAGTGGCTGGCGCCAATGCACCTCGGGCAGCTGAAGTGAACTATACCTGGAAGAATACGAATATTTCGGTTGGATTCTAAAGGAGTTCCATCCTTAAACCAGGTGATGGTGGCGGGAGGGTATGAATAAGCTTCACAGACCAGAGACGTGGGGCTGTTAAGGATCACGGTGACATCTTCAGGGCTGCCATCGCCGTCGACGCCAGCAATTGTAGGAGATACTAAAAGAGATTTAAAATTCAATCAAAGAAGTATATTTAGGCATTTCTCTCTTTGTGCATTTCTAAATTTCCGTTGTACTTATTTCTGCAATTCAATGCCCTAACAATTTCAGAAAACAACTGATTATTGTCCTTATTCTACACAAAAGAAGCGAGAACGTCAAAAGGCTCACAGGGTAATGAAAAAGATGACATTAAAAAGGAATTATAATACAATATGATAACGGTAATATGGGGGTTTTGGTGCAGGATTTATAGGGGAACTGCATTCAGTCCAGTCTGGGGTGTGGGATGTGCAGACTGCCATCAAGGAAGGCCTCATAAAAGAGATTTTAAAGGGAGCCTGAAAGGGTTAGTGGCCGTTAAAAGGGTAAAAGAAGGGAGATTAGTAGGAAGAGGAACATACTGGAGCAGAGGAATGTGAACAAGGAGGGACAGGCAGGACATAAAGAGAGGATGGATTCAAGAGGGTCAATATTGGAAGCAAGGGTAACATTTGTTTCATTAAAGGTAATGAGGGGCCGAACTAGATAGAACTTTGCAGGAAGGCATAAAGAGCAGGGAACAACTAGAGAAAGATCTAGGAAGTCAACTGGTAGGACTTGATGATAGAATTTGGGGGTTTTGAAAAACCAAAGTCCAAGACAATTTCCAGTTTTCTTGCTTGAGAACCTACATAAAATGCAGTGAAGCAACAGAAATGAAAAATACAGAAAGATTTGCTCCTTTAGGAGGAAAAGATGGTTTGTTTGGTTCTGAAAATCTTGAATTTTTAGTGTCTATGAAAATTCCCGGTAGGAATGTCCAATGAGCAATTGTATGTAGAAATCCAAACCTTGGGAGAAAGACTTGGGCTGCGGGTATGGGTTACAAAAGTCACCAGCCAATAGGATAACTAAACCTGGGAATTAAGTTTATTACTTGAAGAAACTATCTGGAGGAAAATGAGCAACGTTTAAGAGATAGATTAAGAGTTCATAAAGGACAGAGAAAGGGAGCAACCAAAGGTGTGCAAGGATTACGAGGGAAGGACAACTGTCAAAGAGAATGTGATAAATAATGCCCAAACCAATAAGAGAAGGACTGAGAAATATTTGCTGGATCTAGCAACAGGGTAGTCTTTGCCACAGCAGTGTTAATCACAGTGTGGGTAGAAGCCTGCTTTTAGTGGCATAAGAACTGTGTACGGAGGTGGTTACAATATGAAGTGATGGAGACAGTAGAAGGTGAAGTTGCAGGTAATGAGAAAAACGGGAATGACTGACACACCAAAGGAGGCAGAAAGATACAGGCTCAAGGGCACATGAGCAAGCTGTAACTGGGACCAAGGGGGATAACTCATCTGGGAAAAGAAAGGGTAGAGACACTGAATTATGGCTGGGTGGATTGGAAGCTGCAAACACACACTTAAGCAGTCTCAACCTTATGAAGCTGGTGGAAAAGAAGGCTTTGATTCAGATCTCTCAGTCTTTAATGGGTAAAGGAGAACGACAAGAAATAGATAAGTAACTAGGAAGAGGTAGGGTTGGGGAAGAGGTGCATGAGATAGCATGACTAGGAATACCTGGGATAAAGAATAAGTGACCTCCACTGGAGAGTCCCCACAGAGCTGGGTTCTCTTAGGAAGTCAGAATTCAATCACAGCAAGGGGTTGGAAAGAGTTTTAAGTTAGATTTTCCAGAGGAGAGAAGATTGAACACTTGGACATGAGTCACAATTGGGAGGTGAATCAGTGGTGGGAAGAAGGAGTCATGAGACACTTATTATGTAGGAAAAGCGATGAACTACAGGAGGGGGGAGGAAATCCAGGGCGAGCCATTGGCCTTTCGTACAACTGATGGGTGTGCGGGGAGCACCAGTGTGCTGTGAGACAACTGGACTGTGACCTCTCATTCATGATTACCCATGTATCTGTTATGCAGTGCCCTGATAGGTGCTGGGGTTAAATCCTTTGTAGGATAAAGAGGGACTCTACCTTGGAAAGTTTATCGTTGTATGTAATTATTATCTCTACATACTATTCATTTCACACTCCACATTATCCAGTATTTTGACTTAATTTTTCTTGCTTATATATCTCTTCTACTCAATTAGAATGTAAGCCACCTGAAGGCTATATCCTGAATGGAAGGTTTCTATGTGTGGGACTACGTATTTCCAAATCACTCTAGCCAGTAAGTACAAAAATAAATAAAGGATAGCAAAATTTTGCATACTCAGATATAGTTGATTTTAGTAGAAGAAAAAGTATTTTGATATCAGTAATCAAATACAATACATTGTGGTGGTGCATTTTGAATTTCAAAACATAAGCAGAAATTAAAAATCTATTTTAAGGTAATTCCTAAGACATAAGCAGAATTTTCATGCGGCATGAACTAAATGTATAGGCATTTCATCCTTCCTAGTTCCCCCACCCTTTTCTTTTCATGGTGTAGTTTTTATTGCTCTCCAAGGGCTTAGTGTTTAAATGCACAGGCTAATTTGCATTGAATCAGGAGGAAATCATGCGAAATTTAAAACTTACACCATGGTTTCAGTTTTTGTTTTAACCCCTTAAGTCTTCCCTGCATTTGCTCTCCTTCACCACAGGGAGCACACAGAGACTTCAGTACAAACAATCACCAGCAAGGGCAGAGTCCCACAAAGAATGGATCGCGTAACCTCACGCTGAGCATTTACTAGCACTTCTTTAACATCCATTCTGTTCATAGTTGTGTCCCTAGCAGAAAACGCAGTACCCGGAACCATAGTGTGTATTCCAAGTAGATAATGGATGAGTGTATAATTAATTAATAAAAGCAGCAAATGCCCACAAGCACTGGCCCTCCTCAAATAGTGAAGTTCTACGGTAGGAGTATTACGTAGACAGAAACAGAAAAGGAGAAAGTTCGGTCTATAGTTGTGCCTAATTCTTCAAATTTCGAAGCGATGCTTCTACCTACCCAACACGTTAAGACTGAAGCTTTTGCTTTCATCACCAGCCGTGTTAGAAGCCAGACAGGTGTATCTTCCGGTGTGTGACACCTGGGCCTTACTAATTTGAAGAAAACGGCCCCCAGACATACTGTGATGGGTGTCATCTTCCTGGAGGGGCTGCCCATCTTTGAGCCACGTAATTTCTGGCGCTGGATTCCCTGCAACAAAGAGCCATTTCTGAGAGCTGGACGAATGATTTATTGAATTAAAAGAAAAGGTCGGTGTGTCTTTCCTTCTTCTTCCCTCCCTCCCTTTCCTTCATGAAGGAGTTTTCTTTTTGTCTCCACAGAATGTGAGAGGTTTCCTCCTCATTTCTACCAGCTGTACTGGACTAGAATTCAATTTCACACGCATAGCACAGCAGCTTGAATTTCTGTCAACTAATTAAGATATGTGGTGGAGGCAATGAATGACCAGTGAGCAGGGGGAAGAGCTCAGGTCCCAGCGCCGAGGCCCTTACCTGTCACTTCACAAGTCAGTGTAACACTCTGCTTCTCTTTTACCTTCACATCTTCCAGCGTATTTTCACCCACGATGTGAGGTGGTACTGAAAAAAACCCCCCCCAAAAAATTAACAATTCTAACCACAGGGCTGTTTTTGTAGCATCTAGGTGTACATTTTTATTCGGCTACAACCTTTACAGCAAAACCCCAAGTTCTCATTATTTGATTACTAAAATAATGTCACAATATGATTTTAATCAATTAAGATATAGTATAAAGTACTATGTCATGAATTCAATTATATAACGAATTCTATTATATAAATCATAAAGTCTGGATAAAAACGTCAACAAATTAGTGAGTAAAAATATTCATCAGACCTTTCTTTTTCTCACTCTGACTCTAAAGAAGCACTCACATTAAACAACTTACCAGAGTCTTAGCATACTGGTGAACGATTGTGAACACACAAGATGTGAAATTTTACCCATTTTAATCCAACCGGTTACCTCCAAATTATTCCAACACTGAATTCTCATCAACAGGGGTAACCCAGGGGCCAAAGGAAACATAAAAGGTGAAATCAAGCTGCAGGTAAAGTTTAACTCTGGTTCCAGAAGGCATTTAAGACAATTCGGTTTTTATCGAAGTGTGGCAAATTAGATCGGTACCTAGCACTGAAAGTACGAAGGGCTTCCGTTCTTCCCCGGCGGCATTCCTCACGACACAAGTGTACTGGCCAGCGTCCTCTATTCTCGCCTGCATCAGCCGCAGGGTCCTACCTCCTGCAGAAGCAAACCACCAGGTGATGCAAAAAGAAATCTGCAACTTTGTAAGTTGTCCAAGTGACATTCGATATAGGTGACATTTAATCAGGGTGCTTCAAAGGTCTTTAAAGGAATTTATGTCATTTTTTAAAAAGCACATGTTTTAAGCCAACGTGAAACAAAATCGGTTAATTCAGAAAAATTTTCTGAGCCGATGGATACAAAAACAAATACACTGCTAAGCGAGAGCAAGCAAAGAAGGGAGTTTCACAAAGATGATGTTTGAACATAACCTTTAAAGGTAAGTATGAGGGGAGACCCAAATATATCCCCGGAATTTATTTATAAAAAAATTGTGCATATATTCTTCCCTGTTCAAACTTCAGTCACCTTCAAAGTCCTCTCCATTTGATGCCACGCACACACTGAGACCTTTTTTCCAATGCTCTAAACAGTTTATGAACTCGTTGATCTTGATGCCTTTTAGTGCTTCCGTCCGTTTTTGTTTCAGATGCACTCGTAAGCCACCCATCACGAAATGGGCAAACGCATTGAAAGACTCTTCAAAAAAAAAAAATTCACTGAAGCCAAACATAGCTTGTCACACCACCACCAGCTGGTGCACTGATACAGATGGGTTCTTAGAACACTCACCGGGTGGGGGAAGCCTGCACTACAAGGGGTCTGCCCCCCAGAAGATAATTCCATTTTGGGGGGCCCCTCATAGACTTTAATCCACAGCAGAGCTGAGAGGCTTCACTGTGGGCAGCTGATGAATGAGGAAGTGGCGGTAGAAAGCAGACATAAGTGGGGACACCTTACGCAGAGCAGGTGGAGAAAATGGTGACAGATGAGTCTAGGTGGAGTACGGCCCGATTCTGTGGGCCCTTGAGTTTCATGCTAAGGAATCTAGACACTGTGTTCATTCAAAACTATGAAGTATGTAAACTCAAAAAGTTCATGATCTGATCTGTGCTTTAGAAAGACAAGTGTGACAGGATGTTTTGAAAAAAAAAAAAAGCCCAGTCAGCCATTGAATATATAAAAGGGAATGTTAGAGAGGAGACTCCACCAGCAACCCAGATGTGGGTGACGATACGTAAAGTGTGGCTGAAACCGTGAGCCGGCCACTAGTTGTCACTGAGTGGCATGGAACCCTAGAATTACTCCTGTTACAATTAATGAGGGGGGGGTCACCTCAGGCACGAGCCCAAGTCTGCTTTTGTTTTTTGGGTTTTACCTTCTGAACGGCTACGCAATGTTTTGTTTGAATCAAGATTCTTCATCAAAGAAAGGCATAGACTGAGCATGAAACGCTGACATGCTGAAGGGTGGCAACTGGAAGGAAACCCCAGCTGAGGACAAAAGAAGTGGGGGAGCCAGCAAGCGAGACGGACACAAGGCCTGCGAGGGACCCAGGAGACACGCTAAAACATCAGAGTTCACGAAACCCCCAGAGAAGTCCAGTCTGGGTAAAAAAAATGTCCATTGCTTCTTACATTGTGTAATAATTTTCTAACTGGTATCTTTGTGCTTAGTGCCCTGAATCTGAACTAAAGAACTGAAATAATTAAACATGAAATTTTTCATGTAAATATTCACCTGGATCTCAGTTTCGCAGGAGTTTCAACCCACTTTCTGGCGTTTAAAACACAACAGGATGTCAAAGAGTTTTCCCATAAGCAACCTTTCCGCCCTCAAACCACTAAAAGTGGAACTTAGCATCTTATTTAGACAAACAAAGCTAATGATCTCAATCCCATCTTTTTTTTCCAACTGAATTTACATAAGCAAAGTTGAATACAGAAATTATCTAAACATGTCAAAGACTTGTGTTAATTAGGAAAGGATTCAAGCGCTGACTGCTACTTCAGATTAGTGAGACCATGATATAATTCCAGTTGAGAGATATTAACACAATCCAACTTTTATGAGTCATTGCTGGCTCGGCAAATCTAAACCTCAGAAGTCTCGTGGTCTTTCTTTATCTCTTTGTCTCCTGGTCTTCTCACTTCATCCAGTGAAACATTAAAAAAAAAAAAATGGGTCTGACAGTTAGTTACACTTACACAGAGACATTTCTTGTACCTATTAAATTTTCATAGCCGTTTTCTCTTCTTGGCACATAACTTCCTACAATAATAGAGACTTCATCAGAGCACTGCTTTCAGAAGAGCTGTACTTCAAGTCTCGGGAGGACTAATCTTAAGGAAACAGAAGTGTGCTGTGGACCAAGGGCCCAGCGCATCATCTGCCATTCATTTGATTCTCATTCAGCTGTTGCACAATACACACCAGACTGTGAAACTGACTGACTCCTGGAAGCGCCGCAAGGTGATAGGCTTTTACTGTGTTCACGCGAGGATCTCCAGCAGCCGGTCCAGCAAAACAAAACTAAAGAAAACCCAAACACCACTGCTGTCCATGTACAATAAGCCACAGTATGGCACTCTATTGCGCCTTTCTCGTTTCTAAGAGCTCTGATGTAGTCATATATATATATGTAATGTATATGTATATGTAATGTATATATGACTACATCAGAGCTCTTAGACATTTTTTATAAAGATTTTATTTATTTTTGAAGGGCAAGTGGGGAGAAAGAGAGGGAGAGAAACATCGACTGGTTGCCTCTCACACATCCCCACTTGGACCTGGCCTGCAACCCAGGCACGTGCCCTGGCTGGGAATGAATTGAACTGGCGACCCTTTGGTTCTCAGGCCGGCACTCAGTCCACGGAGCCACACCAGCCAGGGCAGATGTAGTTATATTTAATAAGTGTTCCTATTTTTTTAGAAGTTGAGAATTAGAAAAAAAAAGAAAATTATGAGAATAATTTCAAGACAAGAAGATGACGTGCTCAGGATTTGGGTAACCAAGCAGTAATATAATCTTTACCAAAACTGTCACTTCCTCAGACCAACAGGGCCTAGAAAGTCCATGAAAACTAAAGCATCATAATAAGGACCCGCGCCTGCCTTCCAGGACAGGGAGGCCACAAACCTTTCAGCAGGCTGCCTGTGATAGTAACACGCATGTACAGGATGCTTGCCATATAAGCAGGCAGGGTGCTAACTGCATTACATACATCAACTTGTTTCAGTTTTACCAAAACCCTAAGAGCCAAATTCTATTAAGACCTTCATTCTGTGAGTAAAGAAACTAAAGTTAGCAACGCCAGTAACTTGCCTGAGGTCATGCATTTAGTGAGCGTTACAGGCAACAAACAAGGCTAATGGCAATGTACATTCCTCATCAAGCTCCTATTATTTATAGAGGAAGATCTTGAAGAAACAGAGGGAAGTGATGACATTTAGATGCATTTTTCTGAAAAGCCTCCAAAGGGGGGAATTTAAGTTTTGAAGAAATGTAGGGGGAGCCAACTCCCCATTAAAGAAGCTCATCTTGATTCATAAACAATATGTACTTTTAAAGTTCCTTCTATTCAGACCCAAATTTGTTCCTAGAATTTTCTGCCACTGCCATTACTGTCTACTCTGGAACCAGGCAGAACAATATAATCCTTTCTACAGCAAGGGTCTTCAACTATTTAAACTTAATTTTCACTATGTAAGGTTACATCAAATTTATTTTTCTAGGTTCACTACAATCAGACATAAATTATTTTGTAACCATTAACTATCATGGTTACCCTCCTTAAAAAATATTGTCAATAAATCCTTCTTCTAGTTTTCTTAATAAGTCAATTAAATCCATAGCACAACTGGTCTCTCACTTTTCTTACTGGTGAACATATAGTTTGTGAATGTGGCAGACTATTGCATTCATTTTTTTGATAACCACATTCATTACACTGTTAATGCACAATGAGTGAATAACACAATGCAGAGACCTTTTTATATGAAGAGTCACCCTAATTTTCATGGTTGGTTTTTTGAACTTAAGCGCAGGAGTTTATTTAACTTTTGTTAGGTTAAACTCAAAAATACACGAGTTGTGTTTGAATTCGGATGTCTTCATTCAACACATTAGGCATTGTTCTAAGTATCCAAGCTTTTTATTAACCACGGATTTGCTAAGAATATTTTCTTAGTGCATATCCAAGTCATTACTAAAAGGGGCCAAGTGCAGACTTCTGTGGCATGCCCAGAGACACCTCTCCCCACGCTGACACTGATCCATTAAGGAGCAGCTAATGGAATTTCCTACCTAATTAGATGAGGAATAAGCTGAATATCTCTTTTACAATAATAAAGTCTTAGCTCACAGTACACCATTCTATCTTGTAAATATAAAACTCACTCAGATGAGAGTCATGAATAAGGTCAAGTATTCGCTTATGGAGGTATATTATGTAACATGAATCTCTCTAGATTCTGGTTTTCATTTTTGTTTTTTCTTTTAATTCTTCACTTTTCAAACTGGTTGACACTCGCTATAACGTGACTACTCTGACATCACCATGATTTAGGGCATAAGTGAGTGCCAGGCGCTCTTTTGTAAAAGGACCTAGAGCTAATGTAGAGATTTTCCCTTTTTGTATAGCTTCTGATGTTCTCCTAAACATTCTTTTCCTTAACACGGTCAGTGGGTAGTACAGTAAGCAGCTAGATCAAAAAGAAATATGAGACAGGAAGAAACAAGAAATTAAGAAGAAACTGTTGCCACATGATTGCCAGACGACGAGAATTTCTGATACCTGAGAGAATTCTCACAGAACCGCTAAGGCTGATGGGCCAGCCATCTTTTAGCCAGGTAATTGAAGGCAAAGGAATTCCTGAAGCTTCACAAGTCAGGGACACGGAGTTCTTTCCCACCACACTGATATTTTCAGGGGTCCCGTGGTTTCCTATGATGCTTGGAGGGGCTGAAAGACAGAAACAAAACAAACAAGAAGTGGAGAGGAAGGTAGCTAATACAGATCGAACATCAAACCCTAAACAGTTTATTGTTAATAACAAGGCTTCCATTTTCTGGTCAACAGACAACAAAATAAGTAATCACATCAAGGACGTTATTATAATTAGTAGAAGTAGTATTTTAGCGTGACATTCTCTGAAGTAAAAAGTCACTTCCTCCGTACAAACAGCGATGAAGGACTTTGATATTGTTATTCCAATGGAGGTGAATGATTTTCAATGAGTTACTCATCTTTTCTGATAAACCTCTAATATAGATTCATGGCCTTCTTATAGGCAGGATTTTCTAACAAATTATTCTAATCCTAAATATTAAAAGTAACCTAACAAAAAGATACTTCAAATTGATTCCATTTCTCTTTTCCCCTCCAATTTCATTAGCTGTGGCTCACACACCAGCTGGAAATGGCGGCATATGAATACTGGACTTTGTACGAGTCCTAACTGGATTCAAGTTATGACTGTGTCTATTAAATTTACCATTCTTCCCACAGATCCAAAAATTGTGATTCATATTATACAGGTATCCCTGACAACAGACATGTTTGGTCCATTCCTAATGACATTTTTGACTCATCAATTAGAACATTAAAGCTGACTTCAGTATAACTCATGACCAACTGATGCTGAGTCAGTAAGTTCCTCAGAACCTAGGGTTACAAGCAGCTTATTTGGAAAACACAGAATCAAAGAATATTAGTTGGGATATCACTGAATCCAAAGTACTTGAAGATCACTATTGCCTACCTCACTATGTGCTTTCCTAAAAGAATATTTAGCATATGATTATTTTAGCAAGGTAAGAAACAGGAGGTCAGGCATAAGAGGGTGGGTGATGAGGCTCATCTAGAGAAGTGGTGCGTATGTAGAAAATAGTAGACTATACATGAAAGACTCAACACTGAAGGCCTCTCTCCCCATCCAGGATGCTATAGATTCTATCAGCTAATGGATAGGCTCACTGGGCTTCTGTATACTTACTATGTACACTCAAGTCATATTTTCTGTCAGTCATTCCTGCTACATTTATAGCAACACACACATAACGGCCTGTGTCAGAGACATGAATGTTCTTCAGCTGAAGGATGTGACCTTCATCCAGTATTTCCATTCCCCTTCCCGTGGTCAAGGGGCGGCCATCTTTCATCCAGGTCACTGTTGGCTGAGGGATACCCTGCACCTCACACTCCAAGGAAATACTCTTCCCTCGAGTCACAATAATTTCAGTAGGGTGGCTGCTGCTGTTGGATATGGTTGGTCGAACTGGATTTTAAAAAAAAAGAAGGAAAGAGAAACATACATAAGAATTTTCATCAGCCCAAGTTAATTCATTTTTTAAAATAGATTTTATTTTTTAGAGCAGTTTTTAGGTTACAGCAAAACTGTGCAGAAAATACAGAGTTCCCACATACTCTGACCCCCACAAACATACCTTCCCCCAATATCAACATCCTGCACCACAGTGGGACACAGTGGGACACAGTGGGACAGTGGTTTCAACTGATGAAGTACATTGATGCATCATGATCTCTCAAGGGCTACCGTTCACACTTCGATTCATTCTTGGTGTTGCGCTTTCTATGGATTTTGACAAATACCTAATGACATGTATTCTCCATTATAACATTATTCAGAATAGTTTCACTGCCCTAAAATCCTCTGAACTTTGCCTATTTATCCCTCCCTTCCTGCAAAGCCCTGGCAATCTCTAATCTTCTCTCTCTTTTTTTAAATTTTATTTTTCAATTACAGTTTACATTCACTATTATTTTGTATTAGTTCCACTGGACAGCATAGTGGCTAGACAGTCATGTATTTTACAAAGTGGTCCCCGCACTATTTCAAGTACCCATCTGGCACCATATGTAGTGATTAGAATATTATCGATTATATCCCCTATGCTGTACTTTACATCCCCAGAACTATTTTATGACTACCAATCTGTAGTTCTTAATCCCTTCACCTTTTGACCAAGCCACTTAACCCCTCTTCCCCTGGCAAACTATTTCTGTTCGCCATATCTATGAGTCTGCTTCTATTTTGTTTATTTCTTTATTTTGGTTTTTAGATTCCACATATAAGTGAAATCATGTGGTATTTGTCTGTTTTTTGGTCTGATTTATTTCACTATGTTCAGGTAAATACATTTCTATTATACTCACCTTTTTGAGATTTTTTAAAAAATCATAAATAGATGTTAAATTTTGTCAAATGCTTTTACTGCTTGTGTTGAGATGATTGTATGGCTCCTTCCTGCATTTTGTTAATGTGGCGTATCACACTGATGGATTTGCGAATGCTAAGCCATCCTTCCACATTTGGAATGCATCCCGCTTGACCATGGTGTCTGAGCCTTTTAATGTACTGTTGAATTTGGTTTGCTAATATTTCGTCGAAGATTTTTGCACTCATGTACACTAGGGACATTGGCCACAAATAAGCAACAGCTCCTGGATCACGTCAGCACAATTGAAATGTATGAGTCTTACGATACATGTATTACAACCCTATGACTTGGAATGGATTTTAAAGTTATGAAGAAAAGTTAAAGGGAAAGATGGAAATATTTAAAAGAAAATCGTGCCGAAGCCGGGCTAATCAACAACTTACTATACACTTGCAGATGGTAGTCCTTCTTTGCAGTTCCAGCGATACTCGATGCCACGCAGGTGTAGAGCCCTGCATCAGATTGTTCAGCAATGGAAACCTGCAGCTGCCTGCCTCCAGATAAGGTTCGGACCCGCCCTGCGGCGTCAGCCAGCACTGGGGAGCCTACGAAGAAAAGCAAATGGCAGGAGGTGAGGCAAAAACACGAAGCATGGTGTGACTCTGTAAAGTGATCCTACACAAAACAGGAGGAGCAGAAGGATGGGAATTAGGCGGGGGATGAAGGACAAGGAAGAGAGAGGAAAAAGATGGAGGAGAAGATGTTTACCAAGAAAATCTGCATGATTTTGGCAATTTTTCAACCGATGTTGCATTTGAAAGAAAGCATACTTAGAAAAACAAACAATATTAAATCTTAAAACAGGAAAACAAAAATGATTTTTAAAAATCAGCTACACATTTAGATGTTCTGACTGATACTTAATGGAAACAAATATTTGTCGATGAATAAATGGAAAATCTGCCCAACTGCAGAATCTAATCTTAACGCTTGTTAGGAAACTGTCACAAATACAGCAAAAGTGTTTGCTTTAGAAAATAATTTTTTAATCCCATTTTAAAGAAAAATAATAGTTCTTTGAATGGTAAGTTCTTTTTTAAATATTTTATTTATTTATTTTTTGGAGAGGGGAAGGGAGGAAGAAAGGAGAGAAACATCAATGTGTGGATGCCTCTTGTGCGCCCCCTACTGGGGTCCTCGTCTGCAACCTAGGTATGTGCTCCAGACTGGGAATCAAACTGGCGACCCTTTGGTTTGCAAGCAGGCACTCAATCCACTGAGTCATACCAGCCAGGGCAGAATGGTAAATTCTTGATCATTACAGCTATTCTGTAGTGCATTTGATTAAAGAACAATACAGATTTTTTTTTTCCCTCGGGGACAGTGTCAAAATTGAAGATTTTTCAGCTGGATGGTACAGAAGTATCATATTGCACATTTAATATTTAATTATGCTGTCCAGTGTTTTAGTATGCACCCCCCAAAAAATAACAGTTCATAAATTAACATATCTGTCAGATAAGGTATAACTGCATCTAATATATATTTAATTTTACAAATGTGAAAGGACGAAAACTTACCTTTCTTCTTCCAAATGAGATTTGGGGGTGGAATACCACTTGATTCGCATAAGAGACTAATGAGATTCCCTTCAATGACTGTAAGCTGAGCAAGTTCATCAGAACCATAAATAGTTGGTGGGACTGAAAAACAGAAAAAAAAAGCAAAATACTATTTTTACACTCATTTAATATAAAATTTCCCTAATACTTTACATGTTTTTATCAGACAAAATTGGGCACGTTCAGGGCGGTCTGGCCATAGACTACTTTACATATTTTTTTAAAAGACTGCACTCAAAAAATAATTTGACCCAGAAAATAATTAGCACTCAAGGTAAACATATCATTGACAAAACATATGTTGATAAAGCATTAAAAGTCAACTGTAAGACATACACTAATTACCTGATAGCAGACTTGCCATTTTCACAGATAGAAATTTAATTGTCAAAATAATTCGAGTGGCATAAAAAGAAGCTAATTTATTACAGATATTTAGACAACTTGCACCAAAAAACTAAGCCACTTACCAAGCATAAACTTAACCCAGTCATTCTGATACATGTCTCAGAGGCTGAACAGAATTGGAAAACAACATGCATATAGTACATAGTACAGAACAGAGGCAAGGACTTTGATCTAAGATGCAGACCTGTTGTCTACACTAGATTGCATAGCCTGCCTCCCACTGGCCTCCAGCTTCTCCTTGGAAAGTTCCAAGGGAATCCTGACTTCCCACTCTTATCTCAAAGGTGGAGTTGCAGACATTTGCTGGCCCAACTCTCTCCCCAGCCACTTCTCTGGTTGCAGCGTTATCAGGTGGAAGATGCTTGCTCTCCCACGATCTTGGGAGGGAAGTGGTGGGATGATCCTCCTCACCTCCCAAAGCAGCTTCCAGTGATTGTTCACCCACCTCCACAAGCTCTGCTCTTTTGAGGCTCATGCCACCAATTTACTTCTCGATTTTACTACCATCTGTGAAGCTCATTATTTTTTCATTCACTGAACAATTTCGTTGTCGTGTTGATTTCCCTCTTCACATGAAGACCTGCCATCCTTCTGCATAAACTTGACAGCCACATGTATATCCAACCTAAACACCCTGGATACACAGTTCCCTGGTTTGCTCATCCCCTTCTTCACCTGAGGCCATACCCATTTCATCATCCAGAACGTTCTCTCATAAATGTATAAATTCAGGTCACTCTCTGACAACGACTCTATCCCTGTATCTCTTTCTCTTCATTACTCCCCATTCTCAATGCATCAGCCTAATGGAATCTCAAGTTTTTTCACCTCTCAGAAGTCTCCCAATCTAGCCCTGGCTGGTGTAGCTCAGTGGATTGAGCGCGGGCCTGAGGACCAAAGAGTCACCGGTTTGATTCCCAGTCAGGGCACATGCCTGGGTTGTGGGCCAGGTCCCCAGTGGGGGGCACGTGAGAGGCAACCATACATGGATGCTTCTCTCCTCCTCTTTCTCCTTCCTTTCCCTTCTCTCTAAAAATAAATAAATAAAATCTTTTTTAAAAAAAAAGAAGTCTCCCAATCTAGCTGCCTACTCTCTTGTTTACTGACTTCTCTATCCAGCTTAGATTTCATGATCAATATTTTCAACAACTCCTTTGCCAATATTCTCAACTTCCTTATATCACTGCCCTTCCTGTTTGGTAACACAATTACCCTGGATGAATCCTATAGTTTACCCTGCCATCACCGATACCAAGAGACAGAAAGCTCTGCTGAAGAAAATGGCAATTACATGAATTGCTGCCACTATAAATTCATGATTGCCAACCTAAACTTGACCCTCCTCTACACCCATGGCTTCCCTGGGGACAAACACTGGCAAACCTGTGTCTGTAATGGAGACCCCTCTGACTACTTAACCCCTCAACTGGGATGCCTTCCTAAAGGGCCTGTCAAAGCTGACTTACCTCACAATTAACGCAGCCACTTTTGTTCCCTGTCTAAGGAAAGGACTGTACTGTCCACACAGCCCAAATATCTTTGGAGCAGACTCAGTCATTACAAGGTATTTAGAAGCTAAAAAGGTATTACTCAGATTGAAAAGGAGAAACATTGCACATTAAAATTACAGTGATTAATGCATTTAGGTTCAAGGAGTCTATCTATAGTTACTCTTAAACTAATGATATTAGCTGATACTCAGGACAGTATAGCATCACCTAAATCTATTGATTAGTGTTCATCTATGTATTATGATCAATTTTAACTACATGGATGTCATTTTAATAGTTGACACACAGAATAAAAAGTTAAACCACACACTGCATCATTTGCTTTTCAGGAACTGATCACACTTACCCCAAATATTGACATTGTAATTTCTCTCAGTTTTTCCAGCAACATTCGTTGCCTCACAAGTGTACCGACCAGTATCTTGAACTTGGGCATCTTCAATCTGAAAACAAAACCAGGCTTTAAAACCAGTTTCTATTTTAAAGTAATGGGGCTTTTCTATTGGCTTGGCCAAAAAGCCCATTTAGTTTTTTCCATAAAATAAAAGGCATGTTTTTCGTTTTCACCAATAATTTCATTGATTTGGATATTTTGAGTATGTCAGCTATCTCCCACTAGTGGCTTCTATTGAGTAGAGTCCGGGGGTGCTGCTAAATATCTTCCAGTGTATAAGACAGCTCCACAGCAAAGAAGTATTTGGCCAAAATGTCAATAGTACCAAGGAACTTTGCAAACCATTTTTGACATGTTCAATCAGTCACTGCACACATCTTTTTTTGCATTTCAATTGCATTTTTACCTTTCTTGAAATAATAAAGCATAATATACTGAAAATGTTGCATATTTTCTTCCATCTTCAATATTAAGATGGCTGCACAAAAATTCAACAATTTTGCCCTGGCTGGTGTAGCTCAGTGGATTGAACGCCAGTCTGCAAACCAAAAGGTCACTGGTTCGATTCCCAGTCAGGGCACATGACTGGGTGTGGGCCAGGTCCCCAGTTAGGGGCATGTGAGACACAACTGATCAATGTATCTCTCACCCATCCATGTTTCTCTCCCTCTCCTTCTCCCTCCCTTCCCCTCTGTCTAAAAAAAGAAAATAAAATCTTTTCTAAAAGTATTTTAAAAAACTCACCAACTTTGATGTTTTATTTAATGCATGCTGATATGATAGCTGTCACAATACAATCTAACAAAATTGTTTCAACTAAGACAACTAAGCACTACTAGAGCCCTCATATGGAAAAAAATAAAAGAACTTTTTGGCCAATCCAATATAAATGCTATTTGTAATCTCTTATTTTTCATTTGCATTATGAAGATTTTCAAACACATGAAAGTAAAGAGAATAATAAAGTGGATGGCTATATACCCATCATCTATATACAATGCTTGTCAAAATTCAACAATTTTTGTCTGTGTCATACCTTATTTTAATCTCATTAATATTAGTCACTGAAATTCTAGAAAGGCCTTTTCAATATAATTCAGACAAAATAGCAAAACTCCCACAATTTCTGAGTAAGTTATTTAAGGCTTTAAAATATACAATCTTTATACATCTAGGATATTGTTCAGTAAAATAACACCCTTTTTATTAATTCATTACATCTCTTCTCCCATCCCAGGCTTGTAAGCCTCTTCAAGCCAAACATTATGTTCAGTTAGTCTCAGCTTCCTAGTATCCAGTTTGGTGCTTTGTAAATAATTGAATACCAGTAAATATTTTCCATGTATTTATCTGAAACACCCATCAACTCTCATTCACCATTTGCTCACTGACATTCAGCAGCTCAAAATACAAAACAAGTGTAGTGTAATATATGGTTTCTGACCTGAATTTACAATCTGGTTGACAATGTAGAGTATCGGAATGTAATCAACAAGGTATAAATAATAACACAAGATAATTCAAGAGAGCACAACAAACACGGTGATACTGATTGCTGAATAGCTTTGCAGTCAATGGCTAAAGCACTCAAGAGAGTTGCCTCATTGGAGTTAGAGTTATTATTGAATGTATTTCGTACAGCAGGGCTACACTAGAAGCTTCCATTCCAGGAGATCTTCTCTCTACACTCTTCAGTGGCACCTGCGCACCCTTGGGCTGTGCCTCAAGGCTGGCCTCTGTGGTGGGGATTCAGTGAATCTCAGGAGTGCTTCACCATCATCTCTCTCCTGGCTTCCTAAGCCCCGTGGGATCCATGCTCTGAAGAAATGAACTGCCACCCTCAGTGAAATTTGCTAAGACAGTTCTAACCATGCACAGCTCTTCCCTAAAAGCACTGGGGCTTGAAGCCATCCAGTTGTTTTCCCTTATCATTCAGTGAGAGTTAAGGTTTGCAAATTCTACCAGCTGCCTTCTTGCACTCTGGGCTCTACCTCTGAGCAGGGGCCTGCTCTTTGCTGCTTCTTTTTTCCTCTGTAGCTCAATTGACCTATTCTGCTTTCCTCTCTCTGTGGTTCTGGACTTTTCCTTCCTCAACAGCTCCATTATTTCAGGGTCAGAATTCACAAGGTCTCTACCCTCTTGCCTCTGACGTACACCTTGACATTCCCTCCCACTCTGTCCCATGCTTCTGCCCCACTGTGTATGCTTCTCAGCTTCCTATGTGCTAACTCCCATCACCCATTTCTCAAGACTGTCTTTACTGGTCAGTAATAACTTTCTTCTACCAAGAGGCTGGTAGGTAGAGTGATTTGCAGCATGGATTCTGCAGCTATGCTCCTGTATTTACAGCCCATTTCGGCCGCTTAGTAACCATGGGCAGGTTACTTAGCCATTCTTTCAACTCCTCAATAGGGTTAGTATGAAGACTGTAGAAACATTCCTGAATCCTCATTCCTCAGGCTGGCTTCAAATGTTAGCTCTTATTTTATTCAAGTCAACCATGTCAGAATTACTTCCAAATATTCACTCTGTTAGATTCTCTGATTCAGCCACACTAGCTCGCTTGCTTCCTTTAATCAGGCCTTTTGTCCCGTAAAAATGCAAGTAGTGTTCCAAGACCATTTCAGGCAACCACAACCCTACCTCCGGCTAGCCTCCCTTCTGTACTAACCACTTGGTCATTAATTCAGACTTATAACATCTGTGGCATTTTCAACTGAGCAATCAGTAAATTTTTAATATATTTTTGTGGAGCTGGAAGACACTGAGGGCAGGAAATGCATCTTATACTTTTTTGTGCCTCTGTCCAGAGCACCTAGAATGGGTATTTCCTGATTGGCTGAATGACTGTAGGTGAGGCACTCCTCAAAACATTTCCTATAATATTTTCCTAGAAGCATTTTTGAATGGCTGCTGGCTACAAACATGGATAGAAAATTAAATATTTAAATCTTACTAGGCCCAACATTTACAAAAAAAAATCACAAACCTCCTTAATGAAAGGGGTCCTAGATTTTATAATACAAAATTAGTAGAACATTTGTAGAGACAGGCACGTTTTAATAGGGGACTTGCCGAAGCCATGAGCTGAGGAGCCATCCAAGAAGAAGTAAGTGAATCAATGGCCTTACCTTTAACACACTTCCGTTTTCGGAGATGCTGAGGCCTGGTTTCTTCAGCAAGGGGCGGCCGTCCTTCAGCCACGTCAGAGTAGGGGAGGGGACAGCATCGCTCTGACAGAGCAGCTCCACGGCTTGGCTGATGAGGACGGAGATGTTCTGTTCTTCTCCCACGATATTCGGTGGAACTAAGTGAGAGATGGGGGTCTCCCTCAGAACAAAGCAGGCCAGCACACTGCTCCTGGTCACTAATCGTTAGGGTGTGTACTGGTTCTTTTGAGACGCAGGATCGGGATGTTCTAACATACCCTTTTTGCCTCATTTGGTTTAGAATCAACTGTTAAACCATTTCTGATTAATGTGTTGCTGTTGAACAAAACCAGTTTTCATTCGCTTTGCTCTTCAAAAAGTTTTAGAAGTGGAAGTTATCCCCAAGTTCCCGTGTAAGACACTTCTTGAACTCAATACTAACTACCTAAGACTTTCAAAGTTAATTGAAACGGGTAGAGGAGGGCAAAGGCCGAGAAACTGGGACGACTGTAACAGAATAACAATAGAAAGTGATTTAAAAATTTCCAAAGCAATAAATCATTCATGAAATATTTTGGAAATAACAAGGAATTAAAGCAAATGCATTTTTTTAAATATTTATTTACATTTTTTGCCAAAGAAAATTAGTTTCGTTGTCACTGAGGCAAAATAAAAACATCCAGGTGACCGAGATCATCTGGTCCCATCTCATCAGGGTGTGCAAAACTAAGGAGGTGACAGATCATAGCTTCTTTGAAATAACCTGACTAATTGGTGGCAAAGCCCAGAATCTTCCGACTTGCAGGTCAGAGCTCTGTTTGGTTTTGCACAGTACCTTGTCAACTTTCCATGGAATAAAAACCATGTGGGATAACATGGCACAATAAGGAACAAACCCAATCAGTGACCAGCTGTACAACACACTCACCATTACATAAAAAGAGGAAATGAGTTGAAATGTTAATGAGATTAAAATGTGAATTCCCTGGCTCTCAGGCTTGTCAGATGCCTCAATGTGTCCCTGGAGAAGTTTAAGGGATCTCCTTCCTGTGGGTGGATTAAACCCTAAAGTAAACAGTCATTTATCTCAGGCGGTGTAGGTGCAGCCCTGCCAAGAAGGAGAGGGTGGGCTCCGCAGCCTCTCAAGGACTCTTTCAGGCCTGTATTTATAATAATTCAAACACACAAACGAATGATGAAATCAAGCCTGTTGTTATTAGAAGGCCACTCCAACATTCACGGAGAGGAATTACCTTGGCCAGTTCTCATGAAATCCCATAACTCTAGGATTATAGGAAATTTATCCAATTTCTAGTTTGGTGGTGTTTTTTTTTTTGCCTTACAGGAAAGAATAAGATGCTTTAAAACAACTCCTAATGGACTTTCCAAATGCATTGTTAGAATAAGATTTTTGCACTGAGGAATGCTATTATAGTCTGCTGCTAGCCATTGTTTTAGGCTGCACACCACAGCCTGTGGCAAAATGACAACGAATGCAGTTGACTTTACTAACAATGTGTTTCTGTAAACAGCAGGTTTCTCTTGCTACCACGTCTACCACGGAGGGAAAGGCCAACAAAATGGACTATGTCCACTGGCCTGTGCTGTTTCGGGATGCAGGCCTAAATCCAAAGGCATGGATGCTAAAGGAAGAAATGCCACGCCCAGTAACTGGAACAGACCAGTGGAGCATTTGTGCAGAGATGCGTGATGCCCCTTCTGCTGAACTGAAGAGCACACACAGACATCTGGCTCTCCACAAGCTTAAAGCGATCTACTACGTGGGACAGAAAACAGTGGGATTGTTTTCAATATGTGACACATTAGATACAAAATAGACAACTAGTCAGGCTTCAGAGGAAAACTCCTATGATATGAGCAAAATCAGTGCAATTACTGCCGTTTTCATATTATGAAAACAGAGACATTCACTAGTCTCTGCATAGAAAGCTCTAAATAGAATAGCTGATTTCAAATTGTGGTGGATGGAGACTTAACCTCGGGGTGGTGCACACACAATACGGTGTACAGATAATGTGTTGTAGAACTGTGTGTTGCACACAGAATAATGTGTTGCACCCAAAACCTGTATAATTTTGTTAGCCAACGTCACCCCAATAAACTCAATAAAAAATAACTGATTTCACAATTTGGAAATAATTTCAGGTAGTCTGTTCTCAGTAGACAAAAAGTACCATAATGTATACAAATATGTTTATCTTAGGTTATTTGTAAAATTTACAAAAGAGCATGAATTTTTTTATGGTCCCTTGTAGGAGTTGAAGTCAGAAATAACTCAAGAAAGCAGAATGCTAATTTAGTTCCAAATATTTTTCTTTCAGTTACTTTTCTTTGCAGCTAAGTGAGTTAAATCAAGTTCAAAAGGATACCAGGTTTTTTAAAATTGAGAGGAAAAATGCAAAGACAATAGAGTCTTTTTTCCTTAAAGCACATAAATGAAAGCAAATCTAATTACAGCCAAGGCTGTATGTTACTGAAACACATCTATTTTTTTCTGTCCTGTCTTTCATTTTCAACTTTTTGTTTAGTCTAAGAGAAAAGCTTCCACCCTTTAGATCCTCAGCTTTCTTAGACGTTATCCCCATTCTGCTTTGTGGTTATGTTACTTAGGAAGGGGTGTGCTGTGCCTGTTTCTCATCCATGCATTAAACTTGTTAAGTTTAATTACCCAAATTAGAATTGCCATAGGGTTTTACTTGTTGAGATGCTGGGGAATACGTGATCTCTAACGAAGTTCTCTGATCTTACGTTTAAAGAAAAGATACCACGGGAATTCAAGTCATTTAAAAAACTCAGCTCTCTTGTTTGGGTACTTCAGAATATCACAGACTGACTCTGAATTTAGTCCAGTAGAAAAAAACTTAATGCACTGCTCTTGTAACGGAAGGAGAAGGTGCTTTATCCACCGTGTACCTCTCCTACCACTTACACACTCTGCTGTGAATTTGAAGGGGACTGACCTCTGGGAATATACATTATCTTAGGCTTTAATTAGACACAAGATTGCCGAAGTTACTACTGCAAAGAGAGGAGTAGCGTATAGAATACTAATAGTGGAATGGAGACTGGAAACTAATTTCAGATTAAAAACCTGTTCTAATTTCACAGTAGCTTGCCATGCATATATGTTTCGAATGTTAAACATATGTACACATTTTTAAACATACATACACATTAGCTAGCCATTTAAATTTCACAACAAAGGAAAGATCTCAATTTTCAGACTAAAATGGTGGTAGAGGAGTATCTTAGCTAATGATACAGGATAGTGATGCGCATCTTTGGAACTCCTGGAAAGTATCGACTCCCTGTGCTCTCCCAGGGCCACTTCTGGCACCAGCCCTTGTAGAAATCGAAGGAGCCAACCCCAGTTTTCACTGCTAACTAAAACTCAGTAAATACCAATGGCACCCCTCTGCCTGCGGGCTAATGACTGAAGGAGCTGTTGTGTCACACACTTTGATTGATTGATGGGTCATTCTCCAAGGATATTTGAGATTGGTACATTCCAGTTCTTCACGAAGCATAGAAGTGGCCCATGAAGGGAAGGAGGCAGAGTCCCTGGGGATGAGTATTGTGGGCCCACCTGTTACCTCAGAGAGCACCAGCAGAGCAGGGGGTTGGGTACAGACCCACGTCAACTGTAGGAATGAAAGAGTGACGCATAGAGAGCCCTCTAGTAGCCTACTGATGCCAGCTGCGATTTTCCTGCTTAATGAGACGTGTACGGTACCCATGTTGCAACAAGTGGCCTTTTTATTGAGAAAGTATAACTTATGTAAATTATTTGTGATAATTGCATTTGTTTTTGGCAAACTTAGAGAAGTCAACCTACATGGTATAGAGGTAAGGAAAAATAAGTAATATATTTGAATAGGAGTGAATATTTGTAAGTGAGGTGGGATTTAGCAAAGAAGGCCCGCGTTACACAGATATTCTTTGAGGGGAACGAAGAAACGATTCATTATTCTGTGGACTAAGAAATATAATGCAAATAAGACCCTGAGAAAAAGCCTGGAAGAGCTCTGAATGCATGGGTATACTAAAAAAAAATGTGGAGTGGCAAGCGTAACCTACGCATGGAAGCCAATGGGGCTGCAGCTTTGCTCTGGGGTCCTTTGGCTTCGGACCTTGCCCTTTGTGTCCTACGGCTGCAGCGTACATGGAAAAAACCCGAACTTGAATGTTGTCTCAGCATATGCTTGGCTTACATTTTGCTTCTCAAAGAGACTTTTAATTCATAGATATAGTATTGACTACGAAATGCTGATTTTAAGTATAAGCTGATCATAAATATAATTAAAAAGTAATACAATCAGGCTTTGAGTTGAATGGATCAAGAGAGCTACTCCAGCAGATGCTTGCTTCAGTGAGATTCTATGTTCTAGATCACAAAGCTGCTCTCCCTCGTCATGTTCCTTGGGGAACTCCATAAACACCCGCCCCACATGACCGATGTTTTAATTTCTCAGACCTTTAAAAAAGGAAAATTGCAGTTAAATTTGAGGCAGACAGGGAAACATCAATTTGAATTAATCTTGTGATATCATTTCTATCGTTCATAGTTCTTGATCGTCCAAAATTTCCCTTACCTTTCCTCCATGATCCTAGGACTTACACACAGCCACGTCAGAGCAGAAATAACTGTTAAAGTGTCTCACCATATACTCTGAGGTCTATGTCCCTTTGTTTCTCCCCAGCAGCGTTGACCGCCACGCAGGTGTACCTCCCCGTATCGCTGATTTGGGCGCTGGTCAAGGCTAGGATGCGGCCCCCAGACAGAACCTATCAAAGTTAAACAAGCTAAATAACCAACATGCTCCCTGCACACAGTAGGTGTACACAGACTTTTTTTCTTAGTTTCTGTGATAGATCAATGGACACCTGTCCACTTGGACATTTAAAGTGGGCAAGTGTCACTTAATCCTCCTGTCACCTGCCGTGGTACTAAGCACCGAAAACAAGTCTCTCGATAGGATCAAGTGAAGGTCCAATTTAAAATTAACAACAAAGTACCAGTCGACTATATTAACTAGTCACAGTCTTTGCTCTTTGTCCCATTGATCTAGTTGTGCTTCTAAAATGTGCACATTAACTCTACATCTTTTATGGTCCCAAATTCCGCAAGTGCAGGAATTTTAAGTAAAACTAAAGAAGGAGAATGGTGGGAGAACCAGGTTCCCTGCTCAACAAAATAAGGTTAAAGTAAAGCACAAAAGAAAACAGCAAACAAAATACAACCAGAGACATTGAAATTAAGAATAATCTAACAATGGCCAGAGGGGAAGGGGGAGGGAACAGTGCGGGGAAAGGTTTCCAGGAAACACTATAAAGGACACATGGACATAACCAAGGGGGAGGGTGGGAGCAGGGGAGGGGGGTGGGATTGGCTGGGGTGGTGGTGGTGG
>VMDR010010819.1:0-15862 GCA_007922815.1 Macrotus californicus
GCAAGTGACTTGCTGATGATAATAAACCAGTTATGTCACAGCTAGAAACCAGGTCCTTAACTTACCGCACCATGACATTTGTCCTATTCATGAACACTCTTTAATTACTAGGTTTAAGCTGGTCACAGGATTCTCTTGTTTTGGTTCTCCTGTCCATTGCTTTTGCAGAATATTTTCTCAACCACTTAATTTATTCTTACTGTCTTTTCTAAAGTCTCATATACCCTTCCAATGATAAATTAAGCAGAAATTAGAATGGAATAATTTTCTGTATTTTCTCTGCTATAACATCACAGAAGTGTACTACGAAGATGAATTTAAGAATCTGAAGGTTTCCACTTAAGGTAATGTGGTGGACTAGATGTCCTGGTACAAAGTGCATGGGCTATGCTTATCCTTCAGGAGATAAAGCTGAGGGCCCAAGTGGGACATGTGTGTGTTTTTGTGGTGCTGGGGTTGAGGACAGGGTTTGCAGCAGCCCATGGTGGGGGGTGGCTAGGCACGGCAGCAGGAAGATAAGTGGGGGTAGGTTGGGCTTTGGCCTCTCCCTCACAGTAACTGTCCCAACAGTTTCCTGGGTAAACAGATTATTAAAACATGGTGGGTGTACATTATGGAATATTGAATTAACAAGGATCTAGTTTATAGAAGATACATTTATGTAAATCAAAGCATGCACTCAAGATAATAATATATGTTTTATAAAAAGATAAACATAAAACACTTTAGAATGTTTGCCTGCAATGGGGAGAGCTCAAGAGTTGGGGGGGTTAGGGATAAACTAGAATAAGTAAAGAAAGCCAGAGGGGCCTTGCCCGGGCCAACTATAATTGTGTACAATGAACTAATAGGTATAAGGAGCATGATTATTCAATCCTATCAACCTGCAGTTAAAGTAAAAAGAAGGAAGAAATAAACTCAATGGATGTGTTAAAGAGCAGCTTCGATACACTGTAAGAAAAAACAAACTAGAAGAGAGATCTAAAGAAATTATCAAGAATTTAAATTAGAAATATAAAATATGGAGAGAAAAGTTCAGAAAACATTGAGTATAGAGTGAGAGGGTCTAACAGAGAGCTGGAGGTAATATTTAAGGAGATAATGGCTGACAATATTTCATACTTAATGAAAGACACACATTCTCAGATTCAAGAATCACAAGCATGACAAATAAAAACTAAGAACATCGAAGACAAAGACAATATGTTACAGCTGTCAGAGAAGAGACAGGCTACCTACTGAGTAATTAGATTGACAAAGGGCTAACATCTTGAAAACAATGATGGAGCCCTATTAGGAACATGCAGTATCTTCAAAGCGCTGTGAGGAAATAATTCTCATCCTAGATGTAGGCACCTAGTGAAGTCATGTTTCCAGAATGAAGGCAAAAATGAAAACGTCTTCAATCAAGCAAAAGTCGGGTTTACACCAGAAAACCTTCACTAAGGACCTTTAAGAGCATGTATTTCAGGAAGGAGAAAATAAATGCTGGGAAATCTATTTTCTTCTTAAGTATGGTAAGTACTTTAGATTGTTATTAAAAGTCAATTTCCTTTTAAAAACAATAGCACATTTCTGAAATATTAGAAGTCTCAATTAATGCAGCATGAATTATCTGGGTTTTATCACCTGTTTTGCCTCTGAAGATAGAGCATCATCATTACATCAAATTCCAGGCAATCACTTGGTAATTCGGTACTAGAAACCTTTGCATCATGGATACAATGTGCATTGTGGCAAATAAAATTATACTCCATTACGTAATGTTGTAATTCAAAATAAAACAAATTTTAAGTCCAAAAGGTCAGGTGTCAAGAACAAATGCTACTATCTAGTTTCTCAATTTATATAAATAGAAGCATTTAGGAAAGACTTAATTGCAATACTGGTATAACGTTATAGTTTGCACTCTAGCCAAATGCTACAATCCGTCCCGCAATGATTTCAACATTTGCTTCTACAATAAACCTAATACTAATGTCTAGGGCAATTGCTGAATACATAATAGGTTTTGTGTGTTCTTATACATTAAATCTCATCAGTATCGAACTTGAACATGAGTGGTCTTATATCACAAGAAATTGTGTTCTATTGAACTATAGTATACAAGTAATAAAGGGCATTTATGGAAGACTAAATATTGAAGCTGAAGTATTTAATCTACTGCAAAACTCATTTAATGCAAACATACCATGGTGATGTAGGTATTACTGATATTATACTTGAAGGGAATATTTTCATCTAGTCTTTCTCATGAAAACTTAATTCCGTTCTGTGTGAATTTGGAAGTTGTTAGACCGTGTCAATTTCCAGCAGTCAATAAAATGTGTATTTACTATTAAAGATGAATTTGAGTGACTTTTAAAAATTCCACAGTACCAAATCTATTGCTGCCTATTTACAATCACAGGTGAATAATCACAGTATGCAGAAACTTAAAACTGCGGTTAGGTTTATTATTTATGTTGATTCTAATGTTTATTTTCATGCCACCATTCTGTTTTATTTTATGACCAAATACAAACTGAATGGATCTCAAATCAAATCAAATTTGGCACTTTTTTTTTAAGCAAAAGAAACAAAGCAATTACATGTGCAGAAATCAGAAATAAATAGAGGAGCTGAGGACATTTAGGATAGTTTCCATAGACCTCATTTCTTTCCTTTCAGCTTCCTTAAGATTTGACTTTGTACCTAAATAAAACATCAGAATCTGGATACTGAATACCAAACAAGAAGCGGCCGTAGTCTAGTTTAACAGGTTTATCATCTATTATTTCTAAATCAAAATAAGTTAAAAGTATAACTAACAATTGCTTCATTTCATTAATTGCAAAAAATCGACCTGGGCATTTGCTGGTTCCTAATCCAAATGGCAGGAGGTAATACTTCAGCCTTTTACCGCTTTTGAAAAAGGTGGTTTTCTTCTTACCATTTTCTACAAAGCGGTCAAATCTATACTCCTGTGAGGAAGAAATAGAGAATGTTAAAAAGTTTACATGAAATAGTTTGGGTCCATGTCCACAAGGTTGCCAGCTTCCCCTGCCTGCCTTAAAGGTTCCTTTTAAGAATGTAAAACTTGACTAAGTGCAAATCACGTATAAACTTTAAAAAAACTCAAATTACTTCTCCCATAGGAAGTGGAATCCAAGCACCTATATGACTTTCCCTCCCAATCCACCTTTCTCTCCTATGCTGAGTTCCCTAAGTATGGAGGCAGTATCTCCATTTTTGTTCTCTAAGGTGGGTCCTGCTAATGAGCACCTGATGGGCCAACGTTGGGTGGAAGGTCAGGGCTCCGGTACTGCCACCATTGTTACTGGAATAATGAAGAGAAGCTGCTAACTGAGGATCCATAATATGCTTTTTTTCTATTCTTTCCCAGTCAGCTACTAATGGATAAGAACTATGGGCTTAGAGTTCAATGTTTATGTTTAGATTCAATAGATATAAAATAATAAAATTCATATGAAGCATTAGAGAGGAGTTAAGCCACAAAATCGGTCTTGCTTGTTTTTTGATGGTGGGCTGAATTTCTCCTACGACAGTTCTATTAGAGTGAACTCTCTTCGGGTTAATTCTAGGCTGGCAGGGGTTTCTGATATATTTTCATAAATAAGTTCTATTACTTGTTACAGGAAACAATGGGCCTGGATCATCTCAGGTGCTGGCCCACCATCTTAATTTATTCTCACTTGAGTTTCCAAGAGGAGACTGAGTGACCTTATTTCAGCCCATGGTGAATTAAACCATTGATTAAATTAACACGTGGCATGCATAAAAATGACCAAGTATTTCCTGTGCTTGGTGCTCATTAGCATTAGATCTGCTCGGCACACAACTTGGACATGAACTACATAGTGTCAAAGGCAAAGGAAGCAGGTCAGATGAAAAGCATTTCAGGTTGTAGAGAAAACCCTACAATACCTGCATAGATTCTGAATGCATCATAAATGAACTAAGTGTCTCAATTCATGCCACTGTTAATGCCAGCGAAATCATTTCTTGAAAAGAAACTGGGTTTATCCTCATTTACCTAGGATACGTATTTTGATAAATATCAAGCTTAGAAAACATACTTTGGGTAGCTTCTATGCCCCTCCAACTTGTAAATTGATGCAATCAAAATGGCAAATTAATCTGCACTAGAATACAAGTGCATTTTCCCACAGAGAAATTTCTGGGATGTATTCAAATACAACCTAATCAGCTCTAAACTAAAGCTATCTGTTCATCCCTAGGAGTAAGAACACTCTTTGTTGACATATATTTTGTTACTGGAGATCGAGTTACTGTACAGCATTCTTTCCTGGTGACCTTTGTCCAGTTCCTTGGCCCGGGCCTGCTTGCCCAAGTTTCGTGCTGCTGCTTTTGACCAATCTGAGGAAACCAGCACTCTCCCCAGGAGGTCCTGGCCAAGGTCAAATCAGTTTAAGTTAATTTTTCCATGAAGTGATTTGTTAGAAATGGTCTCACTGTAGTCTCATTGTTTAAGCCAGAAAATACAAAATGAAAACTTAGCTTAGGTTATGACTTTATAACGTCCTGGTTTCGTAAGTAAGCAAGATGGTCACGACTTTCCCGCTCTTCTTTGCGAAACTGGCTGTGCTGCCTTCTGGGGGGCCATGGTGATCTGCACATACTGGTTCCCTAACTTCTGCGACCTTAGTTAGTGTTTATATTCAGTTCCTTCAAATTCTTAGTCAATTAGGAATGTTACTCCTCTAATTTTCATCATATTCTATTCAATTTCCTCATACTAAACATCTTAGAAATTCCTATTCAGTTAAGTATATTATGAAACAAGAAGGGAAGACATCCCCTTCTTTTGCTCTGAGACCATCATTAAGGGCAAAAGGCACATAGGCATACATATATTTTTTTTGTAGAAATTTATTTTCAGTTTGTTTTCTATTGCCAGGGCATGGGGAACCAGAGCAGGAGCTGATACTGGGAAAAGCTTGTGGCAGCTGCTAGGGATATAGCCTGGTTTTAGCCGTAACGAGGAGTGTAATGGTCTCATCCCTGAGACTTGGAGGTCACGGTGCCATAGAACAAAGGGTTAGAAAGCTCAAGATGTGCATGTTCATTTGGAACAACTTAAATACAGGATTCATCATGTTGGCTTCAACTCTTATAACCAGAGTAGCTCAGTGTTTCATAATTAAAATGGGTCAATTGAATGCAGTATTATTAAATGGATAAGAATAAAGAAACCGTGAGAGAAAGGGTAAGACACTGAAATTCCCCATTGCTCCTCTAACGATTGCCGCAGATGACTCCTCCATATCCTTCTTCTGCGTCACATTTCTCTAGGCTCCACGGTGGTAATCACGCCGTGCTGGCCTCTGGCCGATTTAGGATAGGGTATGTGAACCAACCTCATTAGTGCTATGGGGGAAAAATCTGCAGGGACATCTGGGAGAAATTTTTTTCTTTTGAGCAAAAACAAACAAACAAAAATGGTTCACCACCCTTCCTCCTCTGGACCTACTTTTACGTGAAAATGGTGCCTGCAATCGCTGTGGCTTTCTTGCCACAGACTGAAGACAGAGCTAACCCACAGGAAACGGCAGAGCCAAGAAATCCCAAGAGACCGGAGTTATCACACTGTCTTTTTTATCTCCAAATTTTCTAAGCACCCAACAGAGTGCTATACACATAGTAGAGGCTCCATATATGTTTGTCGAATTAATGAATAAATACATGACAATAAGTATATTTTAAAAGCAATCTTCAAGCTCTTGAAAAAAAATAGAAATATTGAATAAGTAAATAAACATGTAGAGAAGGAAGAGGGGATGAATATTCAGTGTTTACAAGGGGAAAATGGTATAATAGTTAGCACTACAAATCAGCACTGGATAGATGATTCAATTTTCTGAATGGGGAAGAATTTTTGGTATAAGCGACTGAGGAACATTGTCTCACACCCTAATTCGTGTTCTTCAAATATCATGTTTAGTTCATTCAGCAGATTTTTAAAGTACTGCCTGTGTGTGAAGCATCGAAGTTAAGAAGGCATAAGCATGGGCTTGTTGAGGTAGAGGATGTACAGTACCGTCAGGTCTTGCATTTGCTCAGCTCATCAATTGAGTATAGGGATCTAGGTTAGACAAAAGATACAACTTCCTAGAAATAAAAGCTGCCAGTGTTTTGAATGGACGACTGAGGAGCTGCACTGTTGCCCCTGATTTACAGTCAGTCCTCCTGGGAGCAAGATGACAGATGACACAAGTCCCTTTTTATCTCCATAACGTAGGTTCCAACCAGTGGTGTGTTACAGCCAGCTTGTACTAGCTCAAACAAGTGTGCATATCTCTTTTCAACTCCATGTTTAGGGTCTTCAAGTTGGTTACATGAAATCAGCCAAGGTAGGATTATTTATACCATGAAAACTGACAACCTAGGGCCTTTCAGAGTGGTGGTCTACCAGCTGGTTCCAACACAGCAGGTATAGCAGTTTACGGGTATGGCAGGAACCCTGTCAACACAAAACATTTGGCTATGAGATTGCCATGTGATAGGGCCAAGCCCCTGAACCATGAGCTCTTAAGGACAGAGGTCTTTTTTATTTCTGTGCCACCCATTATGCCCATCAATGTGCTTTTTGGATAGTAGATATGCACTATATATTTGTTTTCTTGAAATATACTAGGGGCACAACTCTATTCCTGTTTGAAATATAGATAATAATTACTTAGAGGCCTTTGAACTTCAGAGCTTTAGTGGGTACTTCAATAGCTTTATAATGACTTCGTTGCTTCACTGTTTTCTTACTTTAGGACACTACATGGTTATCATAATCTGTTATCATCTTAAATGTTTGCTGTTTCTTCCATATGGACTTCCCTAGGACTCTCTTTATGCCATATCACTTCAGGCCATAGGAAAAAAAACAACAATAGATTTGATCTTTTTGATAGCTCCGGCTTTGCATTTTGGCACAAAAGATATCACCACCATTAACCGATTCTTTGAGAGCCAGTGCTTGAATTATGTCTGGTAATAGATATAAATTTGAAGAAGACTTCAGAAAAATTTAAAGAGCTATCCATTCCTAGCTAATTCATCTCACAGGTGGCAAACACAAGGCCTGTGGGCCAAATCCCGCTCTCCACCTTGTTGTATTCGCCCCACATCTTCTTTCTACTCAGCGGCAGTGCTGAGCTCTTGCTTAACTATTAAGGAGCAGTTATGTTTATAGAGTCCTAACATTACATTCGGCCCTTTGAAGGCAACTGTGAGGCTGATGTGGCCCCCAGTGAAAATGAGTTTGACACCCCTGGGATATTCTTGGATAGTATTTAGACCAACAGAGAAAGAGGAAGAAAGAATTGGGAAGGGGTGTTTTCTTTGCTCTTTCTCATTGTTTTAAATGTTACTGGCAATTTGTTTTCTCACACAGGCAAGAACCACCTGAGCAGCTACATTACAATAAGCTAGGCAATGAATATTCAGGAAAATAATTCGTAACACAGAGGTTACATGTTGGTAGCTTATAGATTCAGTTAGGTTCACAAACACTTTTTGTTTAGCCAACATTGTGTTTTAAACTTTATTTTTTCTAAACATTTGAAAATTCTCTTCTAAGCTTCACTTACAAACGTGGTTTTTGAGTTAAAATGAAACTGACTTGGCCATACCAGGCCTACATGCTTGTAAGAGCTGAGGGTTAGCTCAGAAGTAGCCAAAGGGACTCATTAAGATGACCCCTGGGTTCTCCTTTTGCCACAGTTCTCACCACTCCCGGTAGTATTGCTATATTTGTATACAAGCTACTTCATGTATTTAGGCCCAGTACATACATGAGTGTGCAATATCTGGGGCGATTTAAAATTTTAACTGGAGTGAGCGTATTTTCACTTTCAGTACATGCATCCATCCCGGCATCCCCTTGTTTGTTCACCGCCTATGGACATCCTCCTGTGTATGAGGCACTAAGCCTGTAGCACATGGAAGCACAGAGAAGTAAACTAGTAATTGCAAAGTACCATGTGGTGTGGACCATAATAAAAAATAAATGAAAGGCACACACGGGTCACAGAAGTGGGCAGTGGCAAATTCTCTAGGAGTGATGTGGGAATCAGGGACATTGTCAAAGAAGAGGTAATTAAGAATGATTCTTAGCAGGGACATTCAGGAACAGAGAGATATGTGAAGGAGACCCATGGCCTATTTTTGTGATATAATATTCTAGGGTCTCTGGAACTTGAACAACCTGAAACCGTGCCTTGTTGGGTTGGCAGAACCTCCGTCCTGCTAAGGCTCTTTAGTGTCTTTGTGCTCTGAGAACAATACTTATATCTGGAGTTAGTCTTCTTCATGTTTTTGACCCAACAGCAATTGTCTGTCTTCTATACGTAAGGCCCATTTTCCCATTCAAGATACATAGTGTACGAAAGAAGGGAAATGGAAAATAAGGGCATCTGATGAGCCCCTGGGCCAGGGATCTTCGCAACAAATGGTCAAGGACAGATGTGCCTTCTTTACTATCAGTGCATTGTTGTTTTGGGGTGGGCATATATGAGCATCTATAGCATCTTATTACCATTCTAAGTTGTTAAGAAAAAAAGGAATCAACTTATATGCCTGACAGTGGTAAATGCTTAGTAAATGTTTATGGAATGACTACATAGGACCTTGCCAAATCATATAAAAATGGTTCTGAACTATAATGATTAGCTTCCACAACTAACTTCAAGAAAACAACACCATGGCAAAGAATGAGTTAATTTTAACATTAGTCAGGCAAAATTGACTAATGTTAAGCCCAGTAAATAATAGAAAATGCTTATCAACTTAAGATAGAGCTACCCCAGTGATGCTAAGTCAGCATTCCCAGTATTGCGATTTTGATCTTCCACAGGTTTAGCATGAGGCCAACCCTTCCGATTACTATTAAGATTGGTCAATTTGTTATGTAAAGTTTGGACATTGTTAGTTAGTATTCTATAGAAATACTAGAATATAAATATAAATCAGCACATGTTCAATATTTAACTTTGATTTTTAAATTCCTGAAAATATAATTTATGGTCTTTTTTTTTTTTTATCACTGTGGCAGGGGCGGGAGTGGAGGATAGGGGGAACCCAAAGAACAGTACCACAGAAACAGTGGTGATTTCGCAAACATTTGTTGAGTATTTGTTGATTTTATTATCATGACATGAATAGTAAATGTAGTGACTACTGAAATAATCGTATACTGAAAATAATAATGTTAAATATATTAAAATTATAGCTAAAAATAAAGCAGTTTTAAAACTTTAAAATATTTTTCAAATATTAACTATTTGTTTTTCCTATTTTCTGACTACTTGGGTGTGAAAATTTTTATCTTTACCAACACGGAAATGAAGCTCGTTGGCTGGGAAATGCTCGTTCACTCACTAACACCTCACTTCCAACTTGCTCTCATCCTTCATTTAACGCCCCTTCCTCTGCAACACACAGAAACCATATACACATTCTCCCTCGCCTAAAAAATTCTGCCCTGCTGATGAGATCAATACACCTTATCTCATTGTATTTGACATTGTCTGCTCCTCTTTGGTTTCCAAACTTCAGCGATATTTTAATCCAGCCTGGCTGCATGACAACTCACTTAAGAAACGGGGTTTAAGAGTGGTCCAGCTTTTGAACTGCTCAAAAAGAGCCCAGAGCTTCCCTTTGAAAAATGGCCTTTTACATACAAAAACCACTGCAGCAACAGCATTACTTCATGAGGCGCACAGGCAGAATATGACTGCATTCAATTTGCATGCAGGTGGTGAACCTCTGAAGTGGTATTAAGGGATGAGCCAGGGTGGATTAATTTCCAGTCTTTGATATTCATTAACTCCAGCTTTGGGGGGGGGAATACAAGGAGATGACACAATTACCCTCTGAGCTTCACCTGTGAGCAGCAGCTTTACAATCTGAAGTTCATAATGCCATCCTAACTGATCAAGAAGGAGCAGATATCTTTAGTAAGAGGTGAAAACATACATGGGCTTAGCTACGACCATGGTGGTATTTGACTTTGGGATATAAACCCCATTCTGGAGACACTTGGCAAAATTGTCACCATTGTTTATCTTCTAAGTCGCCTGTCAATAGCTTGCCTTTTATAGTTTTCAATAATTCTCTGCCAAGTGAAACCTATTTATGCCCCAAAGGTCATGATGGCCTAGGAACAATGTCCATTTCATTGGGAGACACTAGCATTGGGTCTGATCACGGTATTCCTATTTATGGGGCACAAAAACTTGGAAGGACAGATCCTAAGAAACACTTTAGTGAATAGGAAGATTTTCTCGTTGGAGGAAAAACAGAAGTCATCAAAGTGTCTCAAATCCTACCTGAAACAAGGTGGTAAGAAAAAAAGATAGAAAGAGCCCATGAGGAAGAAGAATGTGCTTGCAATAGCTGAAAAGTAGCAGTGACCAGTTCAACACTTATTTACCTCTGGAGCGTCAAAGATTTCAGGGTCATAGTGCATGATTGGAGGAAAGATGGCTAACAGGTCTCCCTTTCGCAGAAGGTAGTCCCGGGTCTCTGATGGTAGAGTCAAATCCTCTTGGACGAAGCGCACGATGGACGAAAATGAACATAGTCGTAAAGCCTCGAGAATGGCACTTTCTGAAGGAAAACAAGCAACAGCTTCTTAAACTATGACAGGTCCTGGGGAATGCCCACAACTTGCCATTAAAGCTCATCACCAATAGCTTTCCTAATCAGATTCACTGAGTGCTGAGATGGTGGCTTTGCCAGACCGGAGCGGTGAGACAGCTGTGGCCTGGCATTTCACAGACGGGGTGCAACAGTGCTGTGCTGGGGCAGAAAGTCATTAGTTTGGGTTTTTCACAGAAAAGACTAGTTTGCAAGAGAGAAACGTTGTGTTATGGGTGTATCCATTGTAAATTAAAACCATTTCCCCATTAAACAACTGCTGGTGTGTTATTTCACCAACCTACAGAACAGCTATGCCTTTAAAGCCAGGCTGAGACATTTAATAACCACTTAGGCAGTTAATAGTAAAGTGATTGTAGTGGTGCTTTCTGAGACAGCTTAACACTTAAGTTCTTTTATGCTAGCTGTAAATAAAATGTGAGTCAGCATTTGCTGGAAAAATTTCAAAGAAAAAATACTTTTATAGGATTCAGAAGAAAACTCTATTTCCCTTGTATCCAGGGAAAATAACAGCCACCATCATAACCTAGAAGATTCCAGAAGCTGAATGTCCTTGCTTTCCCAGTGGCCTTCACCTTTTGCTCCTAGCACGACAGATTTTATGGCTAATTTCCGGCAATTTATCCTGGCAGTTTGAGGAGGAATTCCTTTGGGAATAATATGCATAATTTGCATAAATCATTCTGATAGCATGCATATCAGCATGTAGCTCCTGTCTGGGTCTGCATCTCTGCCTTCATAATCAAAACTGACTATGTTTTCACCAGTGTGAATGGGTCCTGGAATATAAAGCTTGATTCTTTCTAATCAGTAATGTGAAAGAGAGCTCCAAACTGAGTATTTTCCCCCTTCCCATGGTAACAAATGGTTGTTCGTGGCGTGCAATGTACAATCACAGACACACACACACACACACACACACACACACACACAGCCCAGTTTCCTAGTGTTCAGGAAAGCTCTGAAACATAGGTACTCACTGTTAGATTACAGAAGCAGACTGGTCAGTGGTAGCTCCCATCAGCCACAAAATAAAAATAAATACTATTTCACTAAAATTTAAATCTAGGCACAGCTTGCATAGCACTATCAAGTAGCTTTGGGTGCCTTCTCCCAGGAGGTTTTTCCCTGGGCATGCATTTGTCTAAAGAAATGAGGCTGCGGTCAGCTCTGTGTGGCCAGTGTGGTGATTCAATGTGACGTACAGTGAGGCTGTGCATATTCTTTTGGACTGCCTTCGTTATTATAATCAGGCAGAGTCAAAACGGTTTGTTGATGATGAGGCCAGAAAAGAACTTTGGTTTTGGAACATGAACTCTACTGCAGATAGCCACAAGGCACCTGACAATGGATTTTAGCTGGCAGGACACCAGCGACCAACATTTCTATGGTAAAAACCGAGGGCCAGCGTCCCATGTATGGCTGCCGGCTCTGCTGGGTCAACAACAGCACAGCATCACTTTAGCTTGTGGTGTGAAATGGTAGCTGACATATGTAGCAGCGCCGTTTCGCCACCAAGTCCAGTAGGGGTGTGGGAGGAAGGAATACAAAAGCTAAATAACTGTGGGGTGGCTGCTGTGACAGGGCAGGCATTTAACAGTCCAAATAACGTGGTCACATCCGATTGGCTGGCGTGCTCGCGGGAAGCAGGGCAGCTTGCGCCCACTGCAGTATCACAAATGACAATCGGGCGAGCATATCTTATGCAGAAGTTAATCACAATAATGGAGCACAAAGTGTGGCTTAGCGGTCAGATCGTAAATGACAAATCTGTTTTACCTTCCAGTACCAGTTATGTGTGCAAGGCGAGGCTGGCTCTTGCTCTGAGCAATCATGCCGATAATCATTAGACGACAGAAGTAATGAGTTGCATTATTATTAACAACAGAGGGTGGGGCTTCCGTGGCTCTGTGCTGCCACATGCAGGCACAAAAGCCAGCAGCTTCTCCATCAGCCCAGTACGAGTGCAGGCAGAGCTATATGTTGAGAAGAATGACAACCGCACAACAAAAAAATTGCAGCCTTGACTTGTAGTTGTCATAGTTGAGCAGACACCAGCCAGTGCCACTGACAGACCAGCTGGGCCCTGGGAGGCCTTCCATGCTGCACCAGGAGGTACAGTAAATTATCCTGCACGGTAGAGCAACATCTGTTTCTGTGCTAGTGCCGAACAAACAAGGCAATTTAAAGCATACCAAGGGATAACCAAGCAACAATTGAACATGACCCTCATTTTTCCCCCCTTCTCACGCACGAGGTGCTAAGCTTCACTGTGCAAGCACTCCACGAAAGAGAGACAGGTTGGTATTTGATAAGGTGTTGTCAGAGGCATTTTACATATTTCCAAAATGGAAAGAAAAAGCTTATAGTATTGTTATTCTTAGAATCTTCCTTTCCCCTTCTATCTTTATTTCTTTTATGCCAAAGCTAGCACTCAGTTCTCAATTTGCTCTAGAATTAAAAAAAAAAAACTTTCCATACACTTATAAATATTCAGTCTTTAAACCTAATTTGCTATACTTAGTTCACATGCCTTCAAGCATTTGTCTTCCAATTTCCACTGAATAAATGCGTACTAATGAGAGCTAGAGCAAGCTGCTGAGGCAAAGCTGGGTGACTTGGGTCTGGCCTGCCACCAGCTTGTGATAGGCGGGCAAATTGAGTTAAAATGAAAAGTCTTGTCAGCTGAAATTCAACATGGTAGCCAAACAGCAAGCTGTCAATCATCCCAGCCAAAACAAGGGACGGCAGGTAATAAAAGGTCATTGAGATCATTGGTGCGCCTGGCTTTCATATGCAAGCTAATTTTAATTAAACATGATCTCTATCTGTGAATGTTTTACAAAACTTATTGTGCATAATGGATTGTTAATTTATACTAACATTTAGCAGGTAACGGGACCCTCTACTTATTAAATGCACTGTAGAAAAACGGCTATCAAGAATGCAAATATTTGGGGGATAATTTACACCAGGCACTGTAAAGTGCCAACAATTGCAATGGTGATTAAGATAAGGCTGCCCGTGTTTTTTTTAAGAACTAAGCTTTACTGACCAGTACTCACAGGGAAATTGAGTTACAGAATTCCCACAAGCAGCTTACAGTTCTGAGCCTGCACTGCCTTCTTCACCTGGTTCGGGAAGATGTGTTTCTCTTCAGGATACACAAATATTCTGATTCAGTATCCACTGTAGGCAAAAAGCTGAGGAATGGGTTGAGCTAAGATGCTTTACAATGTAACTGTGAAGGAAAAGGGCAAATGAAAGAAATGAAGGCATATACACTTTCTCTTTTGCCCTTAGATCTCCATTCTGGCTGTAATAATTGACAGATGATTCTCATTTGCAGATTTAAAGTGGGGAAGCAGCATAGGACTATCAATAATGCATGTTACAGTGCAAACACAAATAAGCACATCCAAGTTTCTGCCTCACACTTAAGCCATGTCTGGGTGTGTGGAATGAATGTACTGTGACATGGCCAGGCTGTTAATTTGGGCCATCTTAATGACTGGGGCAGACTGTCATACCATTTGATTAGCCATGGCGATCAGTGGATGGCAGCGGTGGCTGGAGTGAAATGAACAGCCAGGCCCTGCCTCGGTGTACGGGGGCTGAGCACTTGGAGGGAGGTCTTAGGAAGAAGGTAGATGAGAAAGGGGGAGGGGGACCTGGAGGTAGTGTGCCCTAGAGGGTGTGAGGGTCCAGATATGTGCACGATTTTGTACAACTGCCTTCAAGACAGGTGAGAAGGCAAATCTGAAATTGCAACAATCAGGTAATGTGAAGTAAAATAACTACTTTTTGGATCAACAGTTGTATATTTTAAGCAAAGTCAAAAATAAATCTGTATTGGTACGAGTGAACACCTGCTTTCACTCTGCATTGCAGATGTGGCCTTTGGTTTATGCTAAAATGCAGGCATGCAAGGTCAACATTCGTACACTCAACTGTCGTTTACACAGGTCCTGCTCTGCTCAGGGCACCGAGCTACTGCTGCTGGTGTGACACGGGAGCTCACATATGCAGAAGAGAACATGGCATGCGGATTTGGACTTCCAGCCAGTGCAATCTAGGTAATTCACTGTCGGAAGGTACATATAAACAGGAATGCTTCCCAAGATCCTAGCGAAGATACTGTACAATTTCTAATTGGTGTTCTCCAGTGTTGGCATCCAGGAAGTCCCTATAAGTAGAAAGTTACTTTCCATACTGAGCTGAAATTTGCCTCCCTTTCATTATTCCCCTTTAGAAAACCCAAAGGGAAAAAAATCTGATTTCTCTTCCCCCATAACAGCCCTTTACAAATACTCAGAGATAACTATCATGTCATTTTTAAATTGTGTGTCAGAGAAGATGTGGCTTTCCTTTTTTTTTGACATACTGGATGAATTCAATTAGTAGATGTACAACTAAAATGTGGCAGAACTGGGTGTGCTACTTCAGTTGGGAAAGTAGAGAGCGACTACTTTCCCTGCTGTAAATACCACACTTCTATTACTGTTTTGTTGGAAGCAGATGAACAACATACTTTTGAAATAATATAACCACTGACTTGTTTTAAACTTTCTGATATCCCAGAGACTGTCCATTAGAATCACCTAAGATGGTTTAATAATAATAATAAATACTCCATCCCAGACCAATGCAATCAAAACTAATGCAATAATGAACACTTTTAAATACATGCTTTTAAACCTTGGTTGCACATTAGCATCATCTGGAGAGTTTGTAAAGCCGTCAGCCTGTACCCCAGGCCACTGAAATCAGAACCTCTGTGGGTGGGACCAAGTTTGAGTATTTTTGAAGCTTCCCAGATGATTCCAATGAGGACTCCCGGCTGAGAACCACACCTTTAAACCTTTTTTGCTCAGCCACACATTTCCTCATCCTATATGCAGTTGATTTTTAGACCTAAATACAATAATCTGCATTCTCATTAAATTTCCCTTTCAATCCTTTCAACTCCTGTTTCCAGCACTCATTACATTATCTAACCCTCTTAGCTTTGTGCTGAGCTGGAAATTCGATAAACATCCAAGTCAGTATTTTTCACTTTTTAACTAACGTTTCCTTAGATTACATATAAACATTTCACTACCTTATTTCTGGTGCACCCCTGTGTGAAGATGCTTTTCCCCTCAGCTCCCGTTGGAAATCTCTAACATGAAGTAGAATTGATACCTCC
>VMDR010010819.1:15962-29965 GCA_007922815.1 Macrotus californicus
AAACCCACAAAGTTCTGATGTGAAACTCTAGCCCCACTCTCACACGCAAATCCAACTCCATTTGAGAAGTAGTGGTACATGTCCATGTAAAAAATAGTGGTCAAGGTCACCGGTACATCTCTACAGCATTTTTCCATAAGGTGACAGTGTTTATAGGTTCGCACTGAGTTAGACAGACCTGGCAGCAATCTCTGCCTCTGCCACTACCTAGTTGTAGGATTTGGGCTGCTTAACTCATCTTTCTGAAGACCTTGTTACCCAATAATTATAGATAATGCTTGAGGATTAAATAAGCTAAAATCCATGCCTGCCATATAGTAAAATAATTATTAATACTGTCATTCTTAATGTGTCATTTGAAATTAAAAATACCACCGTCTAGCCCACATTCTCAGATCTTGTCTGTGTGACTACGTGGCTTTGTTGAGCACGGTACAAAGAATTCTTTCTTCCTCTCAGTTTGGGCAACAAAAAGGACTCCGATGATTCTGAGGTCGGAGAGGTCTGAGGGGAAAGGCCTGGGCGTGGACAGAAAGCCCAAGTTCAAGTCCTGCCTCTCCTTTTCCTCCATGACCGTAGACTAATTATACAGCACCCTGAGCATTCTTTTTTCATCTTTATTGTATTTCTTTTTCCATTACCATTTAGTTCCCTGGTACCACCCTCCCCTCAAATTTTCTCATCTGTAAAAATAATGACAAAGTAACAGCTGCCCCAGCCCCCCAGTATCCTGGTGAGGATCACACAAAACAATGTAAGTCCATAAAGTTGCTTTGAAATGTCAAAACCATTTATAGTTTTACTATGGACTATGCCTGATAATCTCGATTATTTGTAGTTAATCTGTATTTTTTCCAACGAATGATTCCTTTCTGTCCTCTTCCACTTGCAGAAAAAAAGGGCTTAGAAGCCTCTTATAGAATTTTACTGAAGAATCACAGCAAAGGCCATAATTCTAGAGTTACTATAATATTTGATCTCTTTTTTAAAAAATAAAAAGTATTACAAATTTTGCCAAACTCTACTTTTGCAGTACCTCCTTTTATTCCAATATTCCTGACTTGAACCACATTTGCAACTTTTCTCACTTTCAGGATATGTAATTGCTGGCAATTCACCCGAGCAGTTTAAGAGCTACAGTCCACTCTGCCTTATGTTCTTAGACTACAGCTGCTCTCTTCATGGGTGCTAGGCAGAAAGTGCCTTCCTGCAGGGTAAAGTAGACTTGAATTTCATACCAGCTTGGTTCACAAATATTTGGAAATAAAGGAAATGTAGACACTGTAGGGATGGCTCTGAAGTTTAATATCCTTTTGCTGATAATAATAGATACTATTTATTGAACCCATACTTTTTATTAAGTTATTTATATACATTATTTCAGTAAACCTTGAAGTAAGAAATATGACTTAATTTTGAGAGATTCTGCTTCTTGCGTTATCTCTTACTTTTAGAGTTTTTCAAATTTCCATTTTCTCAGCATCTCTTTCTATGGAGATTTAGGCCCCAAGTAACTGTTATCTGAACCTCACTGTATTTACTAACTTATTTTAAATTTAAATTTAAATTTAATGGTAGAGACCTTTACTAAGTTGATATAACATTTTAGTGAGGTCATGATAAGCCGAATTCTTATCAATTACATAAATATATAAAAATATAAAGTTGTGTTTTTCTTTTTTTCTTTAAGATCTTATTTATTTATTTTTGGAGAGATGGGAAGGGAGGAAGAGAAACATTGATGTGTGAGAGATACATTGACTGGTTGTTTTTCACACACCCCCAACCAGGGACCCTGCTGGCAGCTCAGGAATGTGCCCTGACTGGGAACCGAACCAGTGACTCCCTGGTTCGCAGGTCAGTGCTAAATCCACTAACACGCCAGCCAGGGTTAAAGCTGTGTTTTTCTTTACGTGAAAGGTAGAATGGTTTTAAAGAAAGATTTTCAAGAGCCTTGGATAAAAGCATAAATCCATTACAAACTCTTAAAACAGATGATGGCTTTGGTATTGGTATTTAAAAGCCTAATTTATGGAACCCATTTTAATTTTTACTGACGTTAGGTGCATACTGACATCAGAGGAAATTTGATAGATTTCAGGCCCACACAGTTGAGCCAGGAGTAAGATATGCACAAAGATTTGCATCCCCTGTGCCCTGCTGGGCTCTGTCTTCTAGACCACTCCAGAGAAATCATTTTTGTTCAGGAATAAGACACCCTTTTCTGTGGCATTCTAGCTTTCCTTTTCTACTTTGCTGTATAACAAATGTATGTGACATGCAATATCTCTGTAAAAAATAATCTCCCGTCCCTCTGCTGTACTAATAACAAAATTCTCAGTCCTGGTTTAAAAAAATGCAGTATTCATTCAATCCTTGCAATCTTTTTTTAAAATAATAAAAATTCAAGATATCTCTTTAAAGAGAAATTGTACTTAAAATACATAGAACACTTTCCTTAAGGAGACGAGAACAGGAAGCACATACACTCCTAACTTAAGGCACACTGTGCAAATACTTAATTCTGTAAATCTTGCCTTTTGTACACATAGTTCAAAGTCTTTTGATACACAGAAATACAGTTGAGCTATGACTAGATGCAGAGGTTATCTGTTGTTCCTGAGTCATACAAAAATTTGCTCCTCTCTGCATAAAACTATCTCATGAAAGAAAAAATGCACAGTATTTTCTAGAAGATTAAGTTCTCGTAATGAGTGTTACCTGGCCTCTGCTTGTAACCGAGGTGTGCTAAACAGAGGTCTACTTTCCAGGTGACAGAAGGCATTGCCTGTATCCAGGTGGGTCTACACTCAGGTGGGACTGTTGGTGTTCCTTTGTTGATGGTCAATGAGCTGTGAACTTCTGAGCACTCCAAGGATGAAAATCTCAACTCTAGCTGTGGGCTTGAATGGACCCTTTTCTTTCAATAAAATATACTTAATCTGTCCTCTTTTAATATCACAATTTAAAAAGGACCTTTTGTTTCAATAATGAGAAGTTGAGGAAAAAGAGGGTTGGTGAACTTCAACTAAAAAAGGGGGGAACCTGGTGGAAGGGGACAGAGGGGGAAAATTGGGACAACTGTAATAGCATAATCAATAAAATATACTTTAAGAAAAGAGTGATAATTGTCTATGGAATACAAACATAATTCTTTGAAGCTTATTTGCTTTATTTCTCAGTATATGTCATCTGATTCGTAAAATGCAATTGAATATATGGGAAATGCAAACTGGATCTTTATAGAACCATGAATCTTCTGCTCAGGAAACACTATGTATCCATGTAAAGGCACCTATCCAGAACTTTATGCAAATTTTGTGCATTTTTTCTTCAATAATTCTCAAAAGAAAAATAAAATAATATTTGTATTTTACTAACGTGTGATGATTTTCTTTCACCAAGGAAATAGAAAATTACTTTGATAATGTGTGCTAAAAACAGCGAAGTACCAGGTGACACATTTTTCCTCACTGACTGAACAAGCTAGCCAACAGTGAGCACAAGGCCAGGTTCCAGCTGTTGCTTCCGATGGGTTTCGCCCTAAACAGTGAGAACGATCTCTGGGGCCATTCTTCTTAAGGCCAACAGGTGGACAAGACCTGTAGGATGCTCATGTATAAAAGTTCCCAAGCAGCAAACTAGAACATATTTAAAAGATAAAAAATTGAGACCAACATAAGCTAAAATGCTATCCTACATTGTCAAAGAAGTGAAGGAATGGAGATACATACAGACTTACTCCTGAGTTTGCCTAACGAGACTTGGACTACTGTATAGTAGAGGATACCACAGAATGAAATGTCAGTACAAAAGGGATAGAGGGTAAGTCATTGATAGGGAATTTAACTTTGGGAATTGAAGTTTATCACATGGTCATAGGCAGTTCACATGGAAATCAGTACAGGAGAACACAACCACTGTCATCCAAAGCCGGTGCTACCGGTATGCTGGTGTGTGTAGAAACAGGAGGACAACCTAGTCACTCCTGACCTAAAGTGGACTTCACATAGTGACCACACATATCTGATGAGTCAGTGAATATTTTATAAAATATTGACATTTCACACGAAGCAATGTGTAGTTACTGCTTTTTCTTTTCCCTCCCTCCCTCCCTCCCTCCCTCCCTTCCTTTTTCTTCTTCCCCGCCCAAATCAATTTGTTTAAATCACAAATTTCCAATGGAAATCACTTGTACTACATTTTTCAGAATCATGCACTCCAAGCTGTATAAAACATCCTAACGCTGCATGAAAATACAGACACCATTTTAGGGTAGAATAAATATATTTTGCACATAAGTTGCTTTTCTGAAATACTTTCTTTTTCAAGCCCCAAATACGTTTCTTGACGAGCTAGAACAGCAGTGTTTGAAAAGCATTAGCATGCCAACAGATGCTCAGAATCAAATGACTTAATAGGCAGAAACTTTTTTTTCAAATAATTGCAAAGCTTTGGTCTAGCCTTTTGCATACCTTGCATAGTTAATTACCTAGGCCTTAGTGTTTACATGCAATGAGAGTATCTACAGCTATAAACTACATAATTTATAATTGATGTAAATGGGTGTTATTATGTCAATTAGGCAGCTGTGTCCTCCACCTCTTGGTAAATAGCTTTGAGTGATAAACTGAGTTTGCAGAGAAGTAACCTTCTTTTCTTCATAACAGATAAAAATAAATTACCTAGGTAGACCAGGCTGTCCAATTGTTCTCTGGTGATGTGGATGAAAAATCCAGACCCTCGCTTTTGACCTGTTGACTCCTGCAAATGGTCAATTTCGTCACGCAGCACTGCCATAGCTTCTGGGTGCCGTAGAATGTAATAGATCGCCCAGACCATGCTTGGAATAGTGTTTGCCACAGAGGCCCAGAGAAAGCCTAAATGATGTGCTGGGAGAAAATAAGTGAAAAGGAAGATTAATAGCGTTTATTACACTGATTAGATTTGCAGTGTGCTAATTAAAAGATGTTAGGACACAGACCCAGCCAAGGATCAGTGCATGCTAATGAGGACCAATAGGCTTCTGAAGTCTAATTTTCTGCTTAATGAGAATAGTTTAAAATGTAATGTGTGTGTGGGGGGGGTGGGGAGGTGGGGGATGAGATAAGAGGAGTAAATGCAGCTTAGTTATACTCTTTCTCATTATCACCATTAAGTATCTTGTTTTACCATCTCAGCAAAAAAAAAAAAAATCAATTATCACAGAGGGTTGTTTCAGAGTAAAACATTTTATCATTAGCCAATTAGAAAGAGCATAAAAATTTTCAAGGTCGAGATTTTGTCTTTTTATTTCAAAGGTCTTATTGTAAATTATTCTATTTTAGACAAGTAATCATTCAGAAGTTTCTTACCTCCTATTTCAAAGTCCATGAGCGGGTAGTATTTCTCCAGGATATCCTGCCTCTGTTGAACAACTTCTGACCATCCTTGTACCTTAGCCAAGTTTTCTGATGTCAAACGTTTTATAAGTTTCTTTTGAATAGACTTGACATTTCCAAAGTTAATAGGTATGTCTGATAATAAATGTATTAATTTGGCATCAAACTTAAAAAAATCATCTTTAAGCTCAGTAACAAATTTTTTCCTATCGCCAGCAATAAATTTTCCATATATGGTTGTAAATGTAGTCTCAAATATTACTGAGCTGAAGAACGTCAACAAGTGTGTCGTGTTCCAGTTGGTGGTTTTAAATAGCTGGGCTTCAAAAACTTGTTGGAGGTTCTGCATCGTGTTCTCCAAGAGTACGTCCAAGGACTTCCCCTGTAAAAGTTGATAGCAGTCATGCAGTTCATTGTTCAGGTCATCATTGGCCATTAACTTTCGGATGGAAAATGCTTTCTTTAATATGTCATTACTAAACTGTTGAAAGCTCAATTTGTGATTTTTCATCACTAACTGGTACTGGTAAGGGTCCAGAATAAATGTTATGTACTTTCCTAAAAGAAATGAAAATATGAGCTCATTTGGTAGTGAAACAAATAGCACCCTCCCCCAGAAATTTGAAACTATTTTAATGAAAATTAGATCTTAATAACGAACATCTAGAAATTTAATAAAATACATTTCATTAAAAGGTACATTACAAGTTTCTTTTTAAAATGGAAGATGGTAGGAAAATCTCCAGAAGCTTGAAGTTAAATATTCGGAAATTATTAATGAATTATAAAAAGGTAGTGTACTCTTTGAATTTTTAACTAAGTACTTAAATATTTAAATTATCCTCTAAATATTCTCAGAATCCTTTGATTTAAACACTTCTCATGTTTTTGCTCCAATAACACAAAAGCAAACAAATCAAGTTGCTGAGATGCCATTTCATTACTGATTATTTACACTTTACATACTTGGTATCGTCTTAGCTTTGACTAAACACAATAATTTCAACTCAGATAAGTGATGTAGGTGCTTACGAATGAATGGCTAATTCAACACTAATAACAAATCACAAAAGGTCAGAATTTTCATTTTTGTAGATGAGAAAATAGCGGTTCAGGAAGGTTTACTAACATGTCAGATCACACACTGACACAGGATCCCAAACTAGAACTCATTCATTCATGCATTCATTCATTCTTATATTCATTCAACTTTTATTAAAATCCAGACACGTGGTTGGATCTCTTTCCTCTTGAGCTATAAAAATGTAAAGAAAACATTGTATTACATGGATAGTTGTATTATACAGCAGAGTTATGAGGCAGAGAGTGGAGTCTGCTTCAGTCTGCTTTCAAGCCTTATCAAAGGGTTCTTTGAGGTGGTGGCGTTTGGTCTTTTAATATATCAGTGTTGTCCAACCTTACCGATTAGAAGATTTAAGGTGCTAGTTAAAAATACAGATATCTTCTTCATTCTCATTCATCAGGCTTGGAGTGCTCTAGTACTGTTTTAAGACTCCTTCTACTTATATGAAATATGTAGATAGTATTCAATAACAGCATTTCATAAGTATTTCCTTCCCAAGAACACACATGCAGTTTAGATGCTCCTATACATTTTAATGCCTATTTATTGTCTTCTAGAGAATAAATAAATAATTAGACCTTGCAGCATGTTAGATCATCTACACTTTCTCCTTAACTTTATCATTCCACTGTGTGTGTCCATGCATATTTGTGTAGTTTTCCGAGATGAACAACTTCTTACTTGTTGATTGTGGTTACTTCAACAGCATCACACAACTTTAATTTGGTACAAGATTTGGGATAAAGCTTTGAATAACTTTCAACCTAATCCTAAAAACAAGATGGGTGTTTTTTTGTTGTCGTTTTACAATTTTAAATCATAATTTAAGTTTTTACTATACATAGGGATACATGTACTATGATTTTTTTTCTGAAAATAAATCATCTGACTTAATTTTTATTCACTCTATTTCCCCTTGATTTACTTAATAAGGTGGGCCAATCTAGAAATGACAGGAAAGCAGGAAATGACTACTCATTCTGGTCCGATCCCAAAGCTGCATCTACAAAACAAACTCAATCTTTTTCCCCCTGGGGAGAAGAGAAAGGACTCAATAGAACTTGGGCATATTTTCTGACACCTGCTTTTCCATAGCAGTTAATTAAATAAATTGCCAGCATCTGCCTGACAGATAATTGAAAAAAAGAATCAATTCTCTTATTTTGTAAAAGGCATAATTTTAGGCAAAGCTGTGTATTTTCACAGGTGGTGATTCATACTTTTTTCCTTTTACTAAATAAAAGGCTTTTACGAAATGTCTTTAGGGTTATTTTAAATTTGTCACTGAAGTTCAGAGAATGTATAAAAGGTTCAGCTTGTAAAACACATACTTTTTACAGTATATTTGGAAATTTTTTTTGAACAGTTTTCTAAAATCATCAGAATCAGAGTGGAAGGACAAAACTACCCAGCCGTGGCAGCAGGGGCTGGCCTCCCACAGGGCGGGCTGTGTGCGGGTACAAGCTCCCGTTCGTAATTCCTCGCCTGCACATCTTTGGTCCTTTTCCTCTATCTCTCCTTGGGAGTGAGGGTATGGGACAACTGATAAGGTTAATTTCAAATAAAAGGAATAAAATGTGGAAAAGCACTCTGGTTAGCAACCGATTATTAATATTTAAAAAAAAAACAAGCCATTGTTGCACATAGGCTCTTGAGTGTAAAAATCATTACTGATCAGTTTAAAGCAATTTGTTTATAGACAAAATTCTCACTGTTTTCCATGCTTTTTACATTCCAGAATCTGTATTTTCTCTTTCTCAATTTTATTTTAATTTTCATCCACATCAAGGCATTGCGTTTTATCTATCTTTCTGAGCAAGATGTGGATTTCTTTAAAAGTGGACGTTTGATTTCTGGATTTTGCTTTTCAAGTGGGTTTGGAAGTACTAATAACCCTGGAGATGTTAGCTGGCTTTCCAACTTTTAATCTTCAGTATAAACAATTTAAGCTAAGTTTTCCAAAATTAATATTAATTTAAACCATCTGTCCACCATCTGCTAATGTGAGATGCAAAACCAGAGTTTCTTTGTAATCTTAATCAGACAGTTAGGAAAACACATATACATTCATAAAATGGATTTAAATTTCCTAACAAAGGAAATCTGAGAAGTTATTTTGAAGGCCATGGATTCTTGGAGCAAAATTAACTTTTCCTCTAGTGTGATTTTATGTAAATGAACAAGTGTCAACAGGCAAGTTGCCTAGTTCACAAAGATCACAAGGTAGAAACAATGGCCTTTGCCATGGTTTTCAAAAAAGAAAAGAATGGTGTCAGCAGTTGATATAAAATAATTGATTTAAAGAACTTCAGAGTTTGCATATGTCTAAAATATAAATGTCAAAATGAGGCTGAGGCTTACTTTATATATATATATATATATATTTAATATATATATTAAGTAAGCAGTATAAGCAGTATATTTGAATTTTAAGTAGGGTCAAAATTTGTAATGTTTTCTTTGTCAATAATTTCATTCTCTTCCTTTTTTAGTGGTTTTCTGGCCTTCAGATAATAACTCTAGCATCCCTATGTAATCTGTACATGACCCTTTAGTGACTCAGCGGCCTTTTACTTCCTTCAAAATTACTTCCTTCAGGAAGGTGAAGCGATATGATGCAAAATGTGTCAGTAACTGTCAAAAAAAAAGTTAGATCACCCACACTAATGTTTTATATACACAAGAAGTTGGACATTTAGATCATTATAAATGGAGTTTTGATGTTTTCATTTCCGATATTTGGTGCTTTACAGAGACACAACCATGGGAATTCAGAAACACTTATTTGACTACATGGAGTGGAAATGCCTAGTCAACAAAATCTGAAATAAATTTGAATTTGAAAGTTTTCCAGAATTACAAGCTTTTAATTTTCATGTTTAGTTGGTTCTTCCATAGATTTTTTTAAAAATCTCAAGTTGAAAATATTAGTTGGAGGAGTGGAATAGAAACCGCCTTTTGATTTTACAAGGCTGACCACAACACACACCCCCCCTTATTAGGGAGATTTCGCCAGCTGCTGACAATGATGTGCAGCGCCGCTTCCTCGGCATGACACCTAGGGGAAGTGACTCGGCTGCACCACCACACGAACCAATTAGAGAACTATCTTCTGCGACAGGTCACGAAGTTACGTGGTTTCTCATGAAAAGATGTACCTTTTATTTCTTTATTAAGATGACATCCGTGTCCCTTGACACTTTTGGGGATGACAATCATTTGTTCGTCATACCAGAACATGACTCACTGAAATCATGTTATGGGACAAAGGTGGAAAATGGTTCACATTTCACATTTTCCAAATGAGGCATTTTGCCAACTGATCATTAGAACCGTACATAGTAATGGGATGTCTTGACAGGAATTTATTCAAACTCTAGCAAGAAGCCAGAGAGAAGTAGTGGTACATATTCAACTGTGGTTGTCTATTGTTGAGTTCAAAAACATAATCGTGGTAAAAATATTGAGACATAAGAAACTCAGCAAGCTTCTCCGTATCTAATACTAAGATATCAAGTGTCAGAAGAAACTATGGTTTTTTTTTGTTTGAAGAATGAATACAATGATTCAAATCTGCCACAAGTTTCTGCTTAGTCATCTTAGCTTATTTCTGGGTAATGCATTTAAAAAGGAGAACTAAAATTTCAATAATGTATTGTATCTACTCACTAGAACATAAGGTTGAATTTTTTAAAGTGACTCTTTAAAAAAAAGTGAAGAATACATTTTTGTATTATGAAACCAAAGCTCACTTAGAAGAGAACCAGCTATGGCCTTTATTTGTATTCTAGTTAGTATTTCATCAGCTCTAAGGTATTGAGAAATTCCTCATCAGTTATTTATTGTGAATCAATTAGAACTGAGCTCTGGACTAAATGTTGACAATAGAGGAGACAGAAAATAATGGAAAGAAAAGGACAAGGGAATTAGCAAAAAATTCAGAACTTGTTAAATGCTACAACAGAAGAGCTATTGGGAGTAGCTGGAGCCTGGAGAAGCATCAGCATAACATGGAGAGGGGCAACGGTCAGCAAGGTTTTGGGGAGGAAGTGATACGTGAACTATGGCCTCAGGGGATGAGTCCAGGTCAGCCACCTCGGGAGGATGACTGAAACAGAAGAACAGCATTCTGGCAGAATAAACAGCAAGAGATAACACAGAGGCACGAAAGGGCCTGGTGCATTAAGCTCAAGGCAAGCAGGAGCAAGAGATGAGGCTGGGGAGGTAGGTGGAGCCCAGACTCTGGGAACCCTTGTGAGGATTATGTTTACATATTATAATTTATCTCTTTCTAAGATGCATGATTTTTTCCCACTTCAATCTTTCTGAAATCAGAGTGCATAGAATTACTTTGGAAGAAACTTGCCAGCTTCCAGGTAAAGGAGGAAGTTGTGATGAATCGAATATGCCTGCTCAGGTGAGAACTCAGTAGTGCTTACAACTTGATCCAGGTGGATCATTTTTCCCTCCCAATTACGTTAAAATGGTAGCAATGAAATGATGTCATTCTATGTACAAAAGGCAGCTTCTGATATACAGCGAAGTGATTACAGTAAGAAGAAATCACCTGAATTCTTTAGGAATAGAACATAAAATTCTAAGGCTGCTAAGAGGAAAATAAAAGGGGTTGAGCAAAGAAAACAGGCATGCCTAAAGATGACCCAGATGAGAAATACTCCAAGTTGGAGAAAGAACCAGAAGGTGCAGTGTCATGAGAGTGAAGGATAGAGAGTTTCAGGAAGGAAGGAGAGATCAGTGCTGTCAAACCAAGTACAGAGGTCGAGCCAGGGGAGGCCCCATTGTGGAGCTCGGCAAGGCTGAAGGCTGGTTATGGTTAGGAGGTTTCTAGGAGATAAGCAACTAGTAGCAGCAAACATAGATAACTCTTGAAAAGTCTGGATGCTGAAGAGAAAAAAAAAGTGAAAAGTAACTAGATGGAGAATATAGGAAAAGCTTAAGCATGGTTATAAGAGAAGGGTAAGGACTCAAGAGAGAAAAAAATGAAGATACATGGATGAGAGAAATACACAATCAAATGCCAGCCCAGAGAAAGCAGGAAGTAAGGATCATGGAAAAGGTACCCGAATTGCCTTGAACAGTCATTGAAATTGGAGAATAGATGCTAAAAACAGTTGTGAGATCTGGTACATTTGGTAGATATGTGGGGATCTGAGTGAGGCCATGCCTGATGTCTTCAATTTCCTTAGGAAGGAGAGTGAACTGTGTTACCAGAGCCCAGTGAGAGGTGGGGAGCTGGAACACACCTGCCTCTCTCACCAGCACACCCAATCAGAAGTCAGAGGGCCAAGAAGTAGAAAATCTAGACTGTGGAGATCAGCCTTCTGGAGCATAGACAGGACAGACAAAAACCAAGAAAGGGAATAGCTAGCTCAGGTGATAAGCTGACGTGGGAGGCCCTGTGCAAGGTTGGCCTCCATAAATTCCCACTATCTCTCTACATTGCTTCTTGGCAGTGTGGCTGCCACTCAGCCCAGGAAGAGGTGGAGTCTAATTCCCTACCTTTGAATCTGGGCTGGCCTACAACTTGATCTGACTGATGGGATGAGGCACAAGTGAGATTTTGTAACATCAGGAGGCCTTGCAACTTTTCCTCGTCCAATCCTGAAACACTAGCTGACCGTGAGGATGTTGTTTTTGAGGATGAAACAGCCTGTGGACAAGGAGGTCCTGCCAGCACATAAATAAGGCCAGCATGGCCCAGCTATCCCCCATCAAGCAGCCAGAGGACTCAAGCCACACGAGTGACTCTGGCAAGACCCGGTGTTGTTTTAAGGCATTAAATCCGTGGGATGTTTGTTATGTAGCAATAGATAGGGGTGCATCTGGACAGCAAAAGCCTTGAAGGAGGATGAGTTAAGAACATTGTAGTTTCTCTTCTTAGTCCTTTGAGGTTGGGGTAAATAGTAAACTCTCTGTGTTTCCTTTATCTAGCTTTGTAAATGTTTTATTAAAGTGGAAAGATAATGAACATTTTCAAATTAAAAATACATTCCAGATCAGCGGTTGCTAGGGGCTTGGGGAAGGTAAGAGGAATGACTATGTGGAACACAAGGGGTTTTGAAGGCAGTGAAAACTGTTCGGTGTAACGCTGTAATGGTGGACACATGGTATTATACATTTTTCAAAATTCAAAGAACCATACACCACAAAGAGTAGACCCTAATGTAAACCACAGATTTTTAATAATGTATCAACATGGGCTCATCAGTTGTAAGAAGTTTTAGTATAAGATATTAATAACAGGAGAAACTATGATTGGGGGGAAAAGGGGACAGACATATGGGAACTCCCTGTAATATCTGATCAATTTTCTATAACCCTAAAACTTCTCTACAAAATAAAGGCCATTAATACAGTATAGCTTTTTAAAAACCATTCTTAAAACCGAACCAAACCAAACTATAATGACAAGTGATGGCCAGAGAGTCGGGTTACCTAGTTACCCTCAAGTGTGCTTTACAATTTGTTTTTTTTTAATGTGAGGATTACTATGCTCAAGAACATCGTTTCCTTTTGCATTAGCTCTACAAATAAAACAATACTGTACAAATATTCCATATGTTGCCTAGAGAAAGATACAATGACATTAAAGAACAAGTGAGAACTTATGATATATGAAGTGCTGTTTACCCCCAAGGAGGAGCGTGAAAATGTCACCGTGTTGCTTTTGAAGAGTTCTCATTAGCCCTAAGGGGTCTTTTCCTACTTTCAGGGCCATTCCAAAGTAAGGAAGCCAGCCTTGTATCAATGGAGGCTCGCCAGGTCTCCTGTAAGAAAAAAAAAAAAAGAACTTAAATAAATTAAATCATTCTTATTTTAATATATGTGTGTTATTAATCCAGTCTCTAAGGGGATTAGATGAATTGCATAGCTTTTTCGATTCTTTTACTCAATAATTCCTATATAATCATAGAAATATGCTTGATGAGCCTCTAACAGGAGTGTCCAGTCTTTTGGTGTCTCTGGGCCACACTGGAAGAAGAGTTGTCTTGGGCCACACATTAAATACATTGTGACATGTGATCACACACACAGAAATCTAATAATGTGTTAAGTAAATTTACCATTTTGTGTTGGACTGCATTCATAGCCATCCTGGGCCATGCGCAGCCTGCGGGCCACAGGTTGGACACCCCTGCTATGTGTGGCTCTGGGGTACACAGTTCAATTCAGAGCATTTGGTGAGCAACATTTTAAAGAAATTATGTGCTGCAAGGCCCAAGTGGCTGGCTGAAATGACAGATACATTTAGGCGACACTTGGTATCTGGGAGATCTTGCTGCATTCCAGGTGTTAGATGTCAGGTATTTCAGTGGTCGAAGTAAAGCTCTGTTATCAGATCTCAATTAGACTGGAATCAGATAATTAGAAAAGGGGCAATTAATAATCTTGACAAAATGTTTTATGCTGTGAAGAACAATAAAAACCTCAACATCATTCCCAAGAAGTATATTTCATTATATTCTTTTATGAACATTTTTATTCAACCTACAATGAATAGAAATATTTGTTAAATT
>VMDR010010820.1:0-29870 GCA_007922815.1 Macrotus californicus
TAGGCACTATCTTCATTAGAACACCACTCTCTCAGTCTCTCTCTTTCACCCCTCTCTGAGTGTGTAAGTACATGGAGATTTCTAAAAAGTTTGTTATAAAAGAGAAGTAATGCTCTGTTAATACCACCATAACCCAACACTTTTTAACTTTATTAAAGCAACACTGAACTACTACGTTTGTTATTTAAAAGCTACATGCAATAATTTGAATTCAAAGCAAAATTCCTAAAACTTTCTTTGGAAATAAATTATTCTCAGTTAAAAGGATCTTGGGAGATAGCGGCGATGGCGATACAACACGGTGGCCGCACTAAAAGCCACTGTATTGTTCGCTTCAAACGATGAATTTTATGTTGTGTGGATTTTACCTCAATAAAAAAGATAGACCTTGCAAAACAAAAGACAAAAATACTTCTGAGTGCCGGTCTGCTTTTATGTGTTTGTTTTACTTGAACTAATAAGGTCGCTGTACCAAACAAATCCCCCTATTTGTTGGGCATCATAAAAATAGAGTATTTTTAATGGACACATCTCCCTCAACACAGACGTCACATGATGTCCTCTCACACCCGTCAGAGAAAAAGGCATTGCTTTAAAAACAGCGCATTTAACACTGCAACTGCTTTCTTGAACACACACTGAATAGGCAGTGTCCATACAAGACCTAATACACCAGAAATAAACTGTTAAGGAGAATAAAGAGGTGACATATCCTACTACAAGAAACACTGTTTTTAAGAATAAATTCTTGTTTTCTTTTCGTATTTCATATCCTGTCTGGAGAGTTAAGATAATAATATTGGCCAATACTTCTTAGGCATTTACAACATACCAAGCACTGTGCTACATACTCCACACAGAAAAATTCATTTAATCTCGACAGTTACCTTCTCAGGGAATATCACAGCATCGTTACCTCTATTTCACAGGTAAGAGAATAGAAGCTCAGAGACCTAGATGGACTTTCCCAAGGCTGAGCCAGGATTCTAGCTTCTGCAGGTCCAGTGCAGTGTCCAGGCTCTAAACCACTGGACTGTACTACCTTGAAGTCCTTAAACCTTTATTTATGTCCCACAAGAACCATGAAGTAACAAGTGCGATTTCCCATACTTACTAAAAGAGTTAGTCCAATCTCTCAAGAACTTCTTTTTTTAAACCAGTCATTTAGAAGACCCACTTCATTGAAGGGAAGAAAGGGCTTACAACTTCAATGACAAGCAAGTTTTGGGTTCTAAGTAAGAGAAATGATTATTTAAAACTAGCCCGCATGTGCAACTAAGAGCAGTGAATGAAGAAATGTGTAGAAGACACAACTGAAGAGAACTGAGGAAAACATTTTTTTTTAGAGGCATTCACTTTAAAAGATCATTCTAGCAGAGACTGTGAAGGATGGGTTAGAGAAGGAAATAAATAGGTACTCAGTTGTTTTAAAAAGGGATTCACTTTGATAAAAGTGATGTGAAACCTCAGAGAAAGAAAAAATCGAGGAACAAGGAGAGAGAGACCATCATACAGCAATGCAGAGGGAAGGGGAGGGTGTTCTTAGGAGCCGCCGTTTGGAGCACATAGGGCTCGGGCCACACTTGCACAGCTGGTCATAACCATCTCAACTCTGTTAGGTGCTTCAGGTATAAACACAAAGAGCCATAATAAAGCTTACACTTAGGGGTGAATAAACCATTTTGTTATATTTTTATGGAATACATTTTAAAGGCAAAAAACATAAAATGGTGCTTTTGGTTTTTCTACCTTACTAACTTTGTTAAAAAGGATACACTGAGAAACTAACAGCTCTACTTGAACACAGCACAGTGTGCTAATGTGTTCACATATGCTAACAGACACTTTTATTATCAGAGGAGACCCTTTTTAAGATTTCTTGAAATTGGAGGCAATGTTTTCCTACCCTTTCAAGGCATTTCAGATTTCTAGATGGAAGGACCCTTAATATTCTAGTCATAAGATCTAATCATCTAATTTGTAAATCAGCAAAAAATCGACATCTTTTTAAGAAACACCAAACAAGGATAAGAAACTTGACTTGCACGCAAGGTTAGTGGGTAGGGACAATTTTAATCACTCAGACAGGGTTTGTGGGACCCCAGCCTACTCTTATGCCATTATCACTCCCTGGTTTCCAAATCCCCGTGGTGGAACTGGTAGCCACACTGCCAGTAGTGACCACACGGCACTGCTCACAGTGAGCAAAAGAAGTTTCAAGAAACTTTCAGCAACTAATTCACACCAGGGAGAGGCAGGTGAGAGAGGAATGGGAATCCTGTAATTAACTAAATCTACCCTTATCCTCCATTTTTCAAGAACAGAGAAAGATTCCTTGAGGGTACCCCCCCACTTACTGTGTGGCCTGGTGGAACATATTGATCTATTTTGAGCCCCAATCCTTCACTTATAATAACAGAATGATACTGTTTTTTACATAGGGCTCTTATCTAGTATGTTAGCGATCATTTGTTTGAAGAGCTTCCACGCAGCACCAGCAGACACACATTAAATGATAAGTGAAAACTATTATTATAAGTATGAATCCTATCTTACACAAAATAAGCATTAAAATACATTTGATATAAATAATGTACAGCTTCCAAACAGTTTATATACATTTAGATATGCCCTTACCACTTACTACATAAGCACACGCGGTAAAAAGAGAATCTGACAGGAAGAGGTTGCCAGAGAGACCTAAAAACGTGCTACTTCCAATCTATCATTCACTGGTATATGAACTTGAATGAGGAGAACATCAGACTCTACCCTTCAACTTCTTTTTCCATGAAATGCATAAGTTAGATTATGCTCTAAATTTCCTCCAAACTCTGGGTTTCCACACTTTATAATAATTTACTTGTTTTTATTATGTGCTTACACTTCTTAAATATCATACCTCTCCAACCTAAATTTAGTCTCCTGAACAGAAAAAAACATTGGGTTTTGGGAGGCTTAGAACACTACCCTGTGAAAGGAAGATGCTCAACCCAGGCTGTCTGAACGAAAGGCTGCCTGGTGTAGAAGGCCGGCGAACTCTGATCACTGACTGGGCTGGAGAAAATGGCACCCGGGGGCCTTTCAGAGACACTACTCATGGGCTCAATGAGCTTTTCTAGCCAAGTTGCAAAAATGAAATAATTAGTACAACACATATTTTCTGAGTGCCTACTCTGTGCCAGGAACTACAGATGAAGATACTGTCCTGTAAGACAATATCCTCAAGAAACTTAGCTGGCGAGGCCAGTAAATAAGCAATTTAATTTAGAGTAGGTATAAACACAGGACACTGTGATGCGCAGAGATGGTGTCTCCCTAACCCATCTTCTGGAGAGGCAGCTTCACTGGGGAGGACTGAAGGAGGAGCCTAAAGGTGAAAGGAAGACTTTGTTCCTCCAAGGGCAAAGTCTGGAGCTCACCTGAAGACAAGCTAAGCATCAGGATACAGAGGTCGGCGCACATCTAAAGACAAGTCTTTTCTGTAGGACTGCCAGAAAGAATGAGGTTCTTTTTCTTTGTAGCAGCAGTGTTCCCTCTGCCCCTCATTTCGCCATTAAGTCTCAAATCCCTTACTGGGCCTTCCTTCTACCTTCCTTCTAGTCTGATCATTTCCCTTGTTCCCTGGGACACTCACTGTCCTCAGTCTTGAGTTGAGAGGTAGAAAAAAATAGATTTGACTTTGCTTTGTTCTTATTGTTCTCTGCTTCCCTCTCAATTGTCTTTTGTCTGAGGATTACAAACAAAATAGATTTGACTTTGCTTTGTTCTTATTGTTCTCTGCTTCCCTCTCAATTGTCTTTTGTTTGAGGATTACAAACTCGTAAGAAGGTGAGTCACCTCTATTTTATCCCTAAATAACAAATCATTTACATCTCACACATGTTATGAGTAAATATAATATATATCCCCAGCCATTCCACAGGAAAGGCCTTGCAACATAATACAGATATCACACCGTGCAGCAGCGAGGGAGGAGAAAGGGCAGCAAAGGATCCAACACACCATGTAACCACAACCAGAAGGATTACAGTACAAGGGAATGTACCTAATTTTGCAAGTGCAGACAGATATGCTGAATCTGAGACATTTTAAATTATACTCATGGAGTGGCATTTGGGAGCCCTCTTTGCTCATTTAATGGCTTTCATGCCTGCCAGACACACGACTGTAATTAGATTCACTAAAACTTGAAAAGAATGACCAATGAGTAACACTTTTCCTAAATATCCCCAGAAGGAATCTGAGGTTCCCCACAACTTATGTGTGAGAAGGAAAAGTACACTGTAGATACGACACTGAAGGGGTAAGAGTCCTGTGAGAAACCAAGATAACGCTTAAATGGCTGTAATTTATCAGGGTTCTATGGGTCTGTGAACTGAAGCAGCATTAGGTATGTATGAGCAGTTTACCCAACAAAATTTAAATGGATCAATGAGAAAGATACAACATACACCTGAAAAAACAGTTTCTATCTGTTTTAAATAGTCACCTACTTTGTGATGAGCTTACTTCTTATTCTAACTCAAAGTACTTCACCTTTTCATGCCTCAGAGGTTAAGAATGCCAGCATTTAGAAGACCCCAAGTACCTGGCACCTTTCCCAGGGCACCCTGTCATGTACATACTTAAAATAATTAGTCGTGACTATATACCCATTTCCAAGATGGTGTACACAGAGCAGATACTGTTGCTCACCAGCACTTAAAAGAGAGATTTAATTTGTTATGATAAGGCAAGGAGAAAGTAGCTGTCAGTTAGGTTGCCATTTCTGTCACACTTTTTAATAATACAGCTCCTGTAATTACACTGTGGTTCTTTATGTTAACTCAGTGAAAGCTTGCTTGCTTTTAGCATGAAAACAATTTATGAAATTATAGAAACAGACTGAACACAGCAGTTCATTTGTTGAAGCAATTATCCAGATCCTTGTCAGAAAAAAAGTACAAGCAAGAGAAGACTGTGATGTGCAAAAAATGGTTCTAATTCTATGCTCTAATATGTACAATATGTCTGTGGTTGTGCTGAATTATGTTAATAAACTGCAGCCGAAATATATTTGTCACAACACAAAAGAGAGTTGCTATCAATCGTCCTGCCACATACTTTAAATTAGTCACCAAAGGGTCTGGCCAGAGCTTCCTCTACAACTTGCAGATGAAGAGAAAGGCTCATTGGACAGTTTTTTCCAGTGGGGCCAGAAGTATTTTTCTATTATTGTGAATTAACTGGAAAACGACTGTAAAGTGAACTGTGGCACAAATGCTATTTTTAAGTGACATTTAAAAATACAACCCCGGACACCAATCTGATGTTATTTTTGACTTGTTATCCAACAAAACCCAGGTTTTCTGAGAAGTTTCATAGAAGGGGATTCGGGACACTTACTGCAAGGAAAGTGAGGGAATACAACAATCAAGGGATGCCAGGATTGTTGTTTAAATAATTGCATGAGACCAAAAAACTTTCAAGGTAAAAAGAAGTCTCATTTCATACTCTGATAAGGCATTTAGTCAATAAATAAGTGGTAAGAGCAGCATTGTGAAGCTATGTCACCCAGCTTTCACTAAACATGTTTTCCAAGCTCTCTGAATAACGACTGTTAAATTCAATTTTTAAATGTTCTACCTGCAGAGTAAAGAAGCTATTGTGGATTTAACTCAACTATATAGCTATTTTCAAAATTCTTATGCATGTAAATTTATCAAATAAATATTTCCCAATGAAATGTCTAAAGGAAGAAAAATTACTCCTCCATACTAAAAATAACCTAGCCTCTCTCTTCCAACAACACCACAGAACTTCAATAAAAGCACATTAGTAAATGTTTCCTTTTAATTATTTTAATAGTTAATTTGCAGGAGGTGAAAAGGAGAACGGAGATCTAACACTAAAATAAAATGAAGTGCTAGAAAACAGAAGCAAAAAAAAAAAAATCTCCCAATTCAGATTGTGAATTGTGCGAAGTGTTGTGTGCAATAAAACGTGGACGTCGTTCTTTCTCCCCACATCTGGACGTAGTTTAGCGTACCGATTTCCAGAAACTAAGCAATTGTCCAGTCTGACTAGCCCCTTTCATTCACAAATAAACAATTAATGGAATGGGCAACTAATTTTCCAAGTGTTCATATTCATTAGGCTGTTTCCTGAAATTAAGTATCTGCCTCATGATATAATACTGTACACATTAAGCAGTCTCCGACCCCCACCCCTTCCCCAACCACCTTTCTCATATCAAACTTAGAGAACCAAGCATTTGTATTTCTATTTTCCTTCCTTATAACAGACTAAGATGGGAAAATTAAATTTCCTCAACTATGCTGAATAAGTACAAAATATTAAAATATGAGATGCCCTCACCAATTCTTAGCAAGGTTTCTATTTTCGTGAACCCATCGATTCGTTAAGTATTTATCAAACAACTACTATGTAGTAAGCACAATGACCAACTCTGACTTGTAAACATAAATATGTCCTTGAGGAATCTGTAACTGAGTAGGGAGATAAACCTGACCACAAATAACAGTACTATAAAGTAGAATGTGATCAATGTGACAAAAGACAGATAAACAAAATGCTTTCGGGTTCAGGGGACAGAGACTACTTCTTCCGAGGTAACGAGAAAAGGCTTAGTGAGGGAAGTGGTTTGGAATATGGATAGGCTTTCAAGAGGCACTGGACTGGAAGGTCCTTAAGGTCAGAGACCATGTCTTGTTTACGTGGCATCTCCCCGTCCTGCCCACCACCTCCAAGACACACCCCCCTGCCCACCCCCAGCACAGTGCTGGGCTGTTGGCACTATGAGAAAACAACTGATTTCAACAAGCCAGGATGGGGGAGAAATGGGCAAGAACTGCTGGTGGTTGCAAAAAGGCATGGGCTTGTTCAAAGAACGGGGAAGTTTTATAAAAACGAATACCTAGGGACAAAAGATTAGAAAGGTAGCCTGAAAAAATAAATTGGACCAATCTAAGGATAGCCAGCAAGTTTTCTTTTAAATTTGAAAACCACAAAGAACACTGAGAATTTCTAAGCATGTGAATAATATATTTAATAAAGCTGTACATCTATTGTACCAGTTTAAGTAAGACTATATCCTGTGTACTTTTCCAATTTCAAAACGTAGAGCACACAGGGAAGAAAAATGTGCTAGGTTAAAGAAATAATTAGAAATCTGCAAATTCTCTGACCACTAAGTTAACATTGTGCCTTTAAGGCCAAAAAAGGATTGCATTATGTATATGGAACCCAGAAAAACATTTCTTTAACAAATTTTAGGTTGAAAAGAAAAGGAAAATCAAAAAGAAAGGCAGCCCCAAATACCATATGTTATTCAAAATCGGTGGTGGCAGCAGGGTAGGTAGGGAGCATTCCACTCCTGCTACTCAGGCTCCTTAGAACAGACACTTTTAGAACAAAAACTTGTGCTTCTCTGGAAAAGCGGATGAGCTGCTACCTTGTGTTTTATAATTTCTCGGAGTATGTTCAAACAGTGCCCCTTTTTACCTTTCTCTTAAGTGACAATAGGCAAATATAAAGGGGAGGCACCGTGATTTAGGGTCCCCTGTATATACAACCACCACGTCAACTTTAAGTGGGAAATTCTTTTTAACCAGAGCCGAGACTGTGACAATTCCTCAGGATTTCCAAGAAAAGATGGTGACAGGCATGCTTGTCATCTGGACGTGTCCATACAGGACTGCAAAATTTTCTGAGTTGTCTGAGATTCTAGACAAACTGTACATTTTAAGTTGTCTAGAGATGTTATCATGAGATATTCGGCTTAACAAAAAAGTAAAAGCCACAAGAGGGAGAAGAATCACCACCAAAGAGAGAAAGACAAATTGAAGATAAATCCAGATTCCTGGTTCATGTGTCCCCAGAGCCAAACCTAACGAAATAAAGTTCAAAACCAAATTACATGTCCTATAAAGTATCAGAAATTAATAATTGGGACTGAAACCGAAACATGTTAAATTTGACTATCACAAACTTCAGAGAAAAATACAAAAATATGGGGGTACAGCCTGAGATTTCAAAGTATATATTTATAGAAATAGTTAGCTGTGGGCCAAAACTGGAAAATATTGGCAGAATATTAATGCGTAACCTTATTATTAGCAAGGATGGTGCCTTACTCATGTCAGGATCCCAAACTCCACCATGGAACCTAACAGAGTAGGCAATCAATATAAATATGCTTCAGGACCAAATGCAGTTCACTGTGATGCTTTTATTTTAAAAAGCTAACAAAAACACTTGGAAAACTTTATTTTTTAATGATTTTCCTTCATTAGTGTAAACAGCTTTACTATCATAAGCTATAGAGTTAAAAACACGTTTTTTGCATCTGCAAAAAAAAACCTCTGTAGATACACCACGATGCCCCTAGCCAGGCAGTGTTTGCTGCTGAGCACAATGAGGATGCTTGTTAAGAGTGAGGACGCAACACAATGAATCCATCATTACTGATAAAATGAATGAAAGCCGAGACAACTCCTATGTAATATAGCAAGTTAAGTTAACCATTCTGCTTCACATACTCTTATAGCTCACCATCTCAGTTAACATTTCTCAAGTTCTTGCTGTGTGCCAGGCACTAGGCTAAATACTTTACATTCATGTAAATACTTCACATTCATGAATTCAATTTTCATGACAACTGAGCAAGATAGATAAGATACTATTATCATTTTCATTTTACAGATTAGGAAACTACTCTGTAGGAAACAAAAGAGATTGATGACTCAACCAAAATTTTAGAGCTGGTCAACAGAAAAAGTGGAATTCAAAACCAAGTCTGATCAGCCCAATAAGTCACATTTGTCCACTACATCAAGTCACATTACATCAAGATAACTCCAATTAAGTTGGCAAATGTGGAAAGCATGACCAGTTCATTATGTCTCCACAACCATACTGAAAAGACTGAACACACGTGAACATTCTCTGAATAGCTCTCCCTAGTATCCAGTGTGCTCCTTCCCCGATTTGAACCGTTCTACCCTTGTTGCCATTTGTGCAAATATTATTGCATCTTTGAGAAGCCATACGTGTTGCCACACACAGTATGTAGACCAGTTACATGAGTTACAACAGGTGACCGTGAAAGGCTTGCAGTGTTGGCAGATCTGTTCCACTTATTAAGGCAACCACAGAGTAAATTTGAGAATATAAAAATTAACATGGGGGCATGATAATCATTGATAAATGTAAGTTTTATGGTCTATCTTCAAGTCCATTTAGATGGCATTGCCATCTAAATGAGGCACTTATTCTTATTTGTAACTGAAAAAGAAAGAACACATCCACCTAGATGTTTTGAGGATTAATAAGGAAAACCCTTCTGAAAATACTTAAATAATAAAAAAGAGTTACCCACTTTTGGACTAAAATTGATGGTCAGATACAGCTTCTTAGTAAGATGTAAACTGAAAGTTAACTAGTTTAGTTTTTAAAAACTGCAACTAAAAACATCATTCTATGACAAACTGTGTTATGCTTCAGAAAGAATGCATCACTCAGAGAGCAAAGCAGTACAGAAAGGATTATGAAAACAGCCCTATTTCTAAATCAAAGTGGAGTTCACTCAGGCCACACTCTCACCCAAGGGAATCCCCACAAAATCCTTTAGAGCCAGCCCCTCCAAGTTTGACCTGTGAATTAAGGGGGGGAAATGTGAGGTTCTCTACGGGAGCTTCTAAGTACACGGTACATATGTCACGGTGTTTGTGGCAGGCACAAAGATTAAAAACCTTTTGGTCTTCATACAGGGTCAGGTTCCAGGGCCTAGGTTTTGTTTTTGATTCTCTGGAGCATCAGCAGTTCTCAGCACCCAGTTTTATTTTACTACTCAAACTCATATAGTATGTATTTACTTCAGGCACTGTTTTAGGCACTATAAATTGATTTAATCCTCACAATTTATTTAAACTATGTGGGACCTAGGTGTTATGATCCCTATTTCGCAGATGAGGAACTTGGGGTACAGAGACTGCAGTACCCTCTCCAATGCCACACAGGGACTAAAAGGGTCGGAATAGGATTCAACTGCAAGCAGCCGGACTCTGGCACCCATGCTGTCAGTGTGCCACGCTGCCCTTTCCCGTTAACACTAGTGAAACCGATGCTGGACTAATCTCTAGAGTGAAGTATCATCTTACAGTGACCAAAAGCAATTTTCAGGGAGACCTACTCTAAAATATGTACGCTTCTAGACAGGCTTTTTTGATGGAATTCATATCAATAACTCCCAACCCCATATTCAGTGCAGTGCTACACTATTAGTGAGGCCAGTGCCTTGGGGACTGTCATGACCAACCCCTCCTTGCCACGTGACCTCTGAGATGGCAGGGGTCTGCCGGCTGGCTGCATTGTCTCTGTGATTTAAACCAGACCATCTGGCTGCCTTGTTCTCTGAGCTGGGGCATGCCTAAAAACACTCAGATTGCATTTAACAACTTCTCTTCTCTCTGGCCAAATATAAGCTCTAGAGTTATTTTATACAGATTTCAGTTCACTCTATAATAGCACAGAAAAAGCCTTCTTTGATATGAACTCCTTCATGACCAAACAAAGTCTGTTCGTGGAGTGACCCAGCAGGAAGACTTGAGACAGGACAGTCAACATAAGGTCCGGGGCTCTCTCCTTATTTACAAAATGCAATCAGTAGGAAGGGTCTATAAATTTCAATCTCAAAAAAAAAGTAGTATTTCATATTATAATACTTAATAAACACCAGATTAAAGCATCTACAAATTCTTCAAAACTACAAATCAAAGTTCAGATTGAAGCAAGGAGTGAGAACAGGAGGTGGAAACAGAATGGGTATTACTCTCTTCTACTTGAGCCTTGATTGTTCTGTTATTTTAGTCACAAAGATCATTCAAACAAAGAATCTCTTCAAAGGCTGATCAATGATGGGGGGAAGGAGGGACTTACAATAAGAGAGGGAAAGAGAATAACTCAAGTAATTACAAAAATTCAAAGGAAATGTCGGCTCTGCTGGGGGGGGGCGCGGTTGTAGATGAAACAAAACTCAGTTAAAATGCTCATGGAAAAATAAATCTGTGCACCACCAATGCTCATCCTAAGAATGTGAGAGGAAAGAGAGAAGCAAGGAGAAAATTCAACCCCGACTCAATGCTTTAGAAAAACACAAATAGTTTTCTTTAAAAAACAAAAACAAACAAACAAAAACCAAAACAAATAAAGAACCCTTCTGGCACACCAAGCCCCCTGTGACTGCAGGGTGAAAACTGTAACATAAAAACCCAGTCCATAAGTGCCAGAGGAAAAGAAACTTTCCCCAAATAACAAAATAAAAATAAACCTTCAGTTAAAATAATATATTACACACTGATATAAACTGAAATGCTCTTGTCCATGGGTTGATCTTATGAAACCCTTAAACATGAGCATGTAACACTAACAAACTATTTGACATTATTATTTGGGTTCAAAGACTCTCTTTCTCTAAATGTTTATAGCACCATACCAGTTATTTCAACTGAGCTGACACAATGAATTTCAAATGATCTAATACTTCTGACTTACCAGAGGATTAGCACATGATTATCCTGAGTAAAAGGATTATTATTACTGCTGCTCTAAGATATTAACACTTTCTGTAACATACTCTAAGGACGCTGTACAGATCACTAAAAAAAAAGTGACAAATACATGGGGCAAAGGGGATTTTCAAAAAGGAAGGTGACTGATAAATGTTCTCTTTTAGGATTCCTTGCTTAAAATAAGGTGGGCCTCCCACTGACAGAGTCAGCCTTTTGCAGGGTGTGTTCAGTGGTGTACAAATCACAAATAAACAAGTCCAGTGTTCACTGCACTCAGGAAATTATGCCGTGTGTGGCCTTCTTCGTCTTCCCCTGCAGATCAGCCTCCAAACAAAAAACCTCCACTTTGTAATAGACAACTAATTCTCATGTAATGAATGACAGAACACAGCGTTAATGTACTTAACAAGACAGAGCTAAATTCAATGAAGCTTGACGCCATTTATATGAAAAAGGGTTACATTTGTAGACAGAGCCAAAGGGAGAGAAGATAATTCTGAATTAAATAATGCAGCTTCTGCTTTGGTTTGGCCCTCTCCCTGGAAATAGAGATCATAGCTTAAAAGGGACAAAGCTAAACAGCACTGTATTAAACCCTAACTACCCCATGAAGGAGTAACAGCTACAGGGCTTGACTCAGAGCTTCTATTGGCAAAAGTGCCACTTCTTTATAGCTAAATATCTGGCCCATTGAAAGTGCATCCTTTCCCTACCAGGCTCCACGACATGCAATTGAGCTCACATGCAACACTGACATAGAAAGTTCAGATAACCCAAATGATGTCTTAGTATCTGCTGAATCCTGTGGATACATCATGAGAACGAAAGTCACAGAAATCAGCCACGTGACACAAAATGAGTACGTTGAAAAGATACACTGAGGTGGCTTTCTTGAGAGTTTTTGTGTTAAGTTATCTGACTCTTAAATAAAAAACAAGTCCTAGGTATACAAGTTGTGTCCAAATGAGTATGGGTATGGAAATCTTTAAAAAAATTTTTTAAGCCTATGAATAACAGAATGCTGCCTCTCCTTTTTCAGTGTAAGTTTAGAAAACAGATCTTAAAGTACATTTAAAAACATAGCAAATGAACTATGCCAATCAAGCACTTACATCCTGAAAAGTTATGAATTATCGTTAAGTAGATGAGAGAATACTTTAACTCCTCTAGCCAGTTTACAGTAAGAACACTGATCAAACAGCACACAACGCATCTAGCGATATGCCTTATTTCCATAGGATGTGCTCACATATGTGGAGGTAACACCACCTGGAACTGCTACACCTTAAGTAAGGGAAGCCTTGGCTTTCCTCTTCTCTCTCCTACCCACAGTGTTATCTGGTTCTGCTGTTGTCACAGAGCCAGGGAATGAAGCTCTTCCAGAAAACTTACCCAAGATCAAACTGTGCCTGGTGACAGCAATGTCCAGGCCATAAGTAATGTTCAAAGGATTCAACAACGCCTGTGACTGATCATTCTCTTTCCCTTGCCATCACCTGCTGATTTTGTCCAGGTGTTTTATGGCTATCTTGAGGATCTGGAGAACAGACAGAGGGAAGACTTTGCCAATTTCTTTTGTCTGGGATTGTGAATGAATTCCTTACACAGATGGCGCACAGCCTCAGCTCAGGGCAGCGCCAGGCTATATTGCCTCCAACCTCCAAGAGGAGAAACGAAGGGAGACATTATCTTCTCCCATAACACTGCCTGTAATGTGTCTGTGGTTAGCAAACCGAGACAGCACAGCCTCACAGAGGGAAAAATGAGGAAGGAAGAAACTCAACAAATAACTGGAAAATATTTACTTGTTTGAGGTATTACTAAACATTTACCACGGAATCAAAAATGCTGATCAGAAAGATGATTCCTGAACAAATGTGCTTCTATCAAAGACTTTTTAACCTAAGGTTCAGTCACATTTTCACTTGTATATCAGGGTCACCAGCTCTCCTATATTAACCCAAATCTGGACTTAAAAAATCCAAGTCAGCCCTTTGAAAGCTATTTCACTGTGGTGTTGGAAAGAGAATTGGACTGTTGTCTAAATCTGTGCCATTGAATATGGGAGCCACTAGCCATGTGTGGATACTCAGGACCTGAAAGTGTGGCTAGTCCAAATGGAGATGTGCTGTAAGTGTACAACAGACAATAAATTTGGAAGACTCAGTATGAAAGAAAAGTGTTAAACAACTTGATAAATATTCATATTGAATACATATTTTTATATCTATTATATGTGGAAATGACAGTATACGTTAAAATCAACTTTACCTGCTTCTTTTTACTTTTGCAGTGTGACTACTAGAAAGGTCTAAGCTGCACGTAGCGAGGCATGCATTTCCACTGGATAGTGCTGGTCTACACAGAGAACACTTGTCCATTTCAGTTTGTTGTTGGTTATTTGAACATGGCCTTTGTCTTAACTTTCTGAGCCTCATTTTCAAGTGAGAGAGATGAAAATCAAGGATACAGACTCCAAATTTTGTAGCTCCTAAAATTATGAAATTTTATTCAGCTATTTTTCATAATTTCCTTCCTAAAATCTATGGTCCGTTTTCATTTGTACCTGCTCTAAAGAAGCAGGAATGAGCAAACAATAGCAAAACAGGATTTACTCATTATTCAATTAATTTAAGAATCAACCTACAGCTACCTCTGATGATGTGTTTAACTCAAGTTTTTCAGAGGAACTGATATAATGCAGGCGCACTTAGTAGCCACGTGTGTTCCATCGGCGACTGAGACTCCAGTGATGTATAAACCTACCTATGCCCTGGATGAGTACGGGTTTATAAAGCAATGAGCTGAGTTGTTTGGGGGGGTTCAAGCTCACCGTCACACGTACATTTGATTTTAATTCATTTTGGTAAAAAGGCTACAAAGCAGGTATCCCTTAAAAAAGCTTTCATGATTTTTTTCACTAAATCAGAGGGAATATACTTTAAATTACAAGGTGTGGTTGATCCCTTTCAGAGGCCCAATTTTTGATGCAATAGCTGCACAGATCACATCAGTCATTGCTACTTTGTGATAATTTATGAAACACCTCCTCCAACAGCTCCTGGGTGGCCAGGCCCACAAGAGGATATTTTTAGGAGCCTGTTGCTCCCACAACTTGGATCCTCCGTGTTATGTGATTATAACAGGACTAAGGATGAAGCAACTAAAGAAAAATAACTTTAGGTGACACTTTAAAATATGTAGTTCCATGCTATTATTTCTCTACTATTTAGGAATGATGAACCATAAGTTCCTTGATAGAAATAAACACTTTATTTTACAGGTTATGTTGAGGATTTGAATCAGTTTGCTGCCCGAATTGGAGAAAGGAAATGGAAAACAGGAGGAGATTAAATGCAGGGCAGAAACTCCGGTATCGGTTTAATACGTGTATTTTTTACCAAAATGATGGTAAAACTAAGCCTCACATCCTGGCTCACTGAGAGCCTTGTCGGAGTATGTTATTGTGTGTGTAACACACATAGACACACCCCTTATTAATGGATACAGTCCAGTAAGTGAGATAGAAATAGTAGTCAGGTCAGCCATAATAAATTGAAAGTGTAACATACAAGATTCAGGAGTTAGAAACTAGAAGAGAAAGTGAGCAGCATATTTTACCAAATAGAATTATTCCCTGGCATGATGAGTTTTAAATTCTAACATATAGTTAGGGGGAAAGAGCTATCAAAGAATTGTTATATTTTATGTACCCAATGGGAGGAAAGCATACAATCTGGGAACTTTTGAAAGAAAATACACAAGTAAAGAGCACCGGCAGACAGGTACAAGTGAAGGGAGAGAAAATCATGGCCAAAGCTAAGGAGTCTGCAGAGAAGGCAGGCCATCCGAATGGCTTGCTTAAGCAACTGTGTGCTGGGGAACAATTAAGAGGACTATTTTAAAATTTCAGTGTTATGGTCTGAATGTATAATTGATTTTAAGAACCTAACTTATATGCAAGTAAAACATTAATTTAAATTATCTGCTTTTATAAATATTCCTAATGCCTAACAGGTAAATATTAGAGTGAGGCTGAGTCAATTCATAGCTGCTCTATTCTTGGCTAATACCAGATGCGTGTGGCTCATAACAGGAATGGCTCTTCCCAAAAGTCTTTGAGAAAATCAAAATAAGGCTAGTTTTGACTCTATCAGTAGTGGGCAAGGCAAAAAGAATTCAATAAAGAGCAAAGCAAAAGACAGGAAGGGATATTACCTTAAGAAATGTCTTATTGGGTATTTTTGTACCTTTGTTTAATGTAACTTTAAACAGATAATATAATTTGCTTGAATGTTCAACTTGGAAATCACAAGGATTTCAAAAGATCATCTGTTCATTTCATTCAATATTAAGTTTTACTAGCTTAAAAGACAATCTCTTGAGATATATCAAATATCTTTTTTAAAATATCTTTAAAATGCTACTTAAAACTCTTAACTATCATGTTTTTAAAAATCTTATTTCTTCACAGCAAAGAGCTTCCAGAAACCACTAAAACATTCTTGCCCTCTGAATGTTTGGTAATGGTCCCTTCATGTGTTATTAATAATCCAGACAAAGTATTCATATTAATGGACATATAATGAATATTCAGTTGCATGTCGACTCATACCACAGAAATATCAAAACCAAAATCCACCTTTACGTGTGCTTGCCAGACATAAACTAGCACAGCTACCTGACTATACCAAACTCTGGTTTTTAGTTATATAAATGCTCACTACAGCAACAGAACTAGATATATGCACAAAGAAATACCTGTAATTTTAAAGAAGGAGGCCAGAAAAAGTGCTCACACAACATAAAAGTTAATTTTACATTAGTATCATTAATGTTATACTCACACGGTAACAGCCAAATAAACCTTGTGCTTTAAAAACAAATCAGGTCACTAGAGCTGCCTGTTGTATTCTGCTAAGAAAGCAAAACCTCCCATGCATGGCTAGTGTTGACACTCTTCCTCAATGACTTGTATTGTCTCTGGGCAACTTTTACATCTTCCTTTTCCATATTTTTAGTCAGAATACTTCACTTGTAGAAAGGTACATTAGTGGTATTAAAAACACATAAAAACTTTAAGGAATGGTTCCAAATAGAAATTATACTTTTTCTTCAAAACCAATAGTCATTTCCCTAGTTTATTTGGGCATTTATATTTTTTCTTTAAATCCAACAAATATTTCTTTAAAAAAAGGGTTTTATGTGGCTGAAATTAGAATGCACACAAGATAGTTTTTCAAGGCCAGCAAGCACTCCCTAACCAACCCCCACTTCCTTGGCTAGCTGAACGTAACCTGTAAATGCGTACACCCTTTAGAAAGCTAGCAGGGAGCACCTCGCTTGCAGCAGCAGGCAGCTGGGAAGCCAACTGGTATAGTCCGAGTGCACATTTTAGAAAGCAGCTCTTTAACATTCAATAACTAAGTGGTAATTGGGCACAGAAACATAAACTGTCAAACTGAATCAAAGCCCCTTTGCTTTTCAGAGTATTATTTGTAAGATTATACTAGAATTAAATTTGAACATGCATCCACCCTATGCATTCAGTCAAATTATACAACAAGAAAAAAAATGCTGTGCTTTCTTTGGATAAAATTAATGTCAGCTTTGTGTCCTTAAACCAGACCCGATCGGGAAATGAAATATGTTTAGTCCTGAAATAGTTGTGGTAATTCAATCCCTGCACTCTCCTTATTTTCTTGATGACAAAGAAAAACTCCCAACTGGCAGGGCCACCTGCACTGATTACTCCTCCATCCACACCCACAGAATATGAAAATGAGCCAATGATCATTAACCTTAATTTCTTCTAACATAAACCTCGGCTCTTTTTCAGTCTTGCTACTCAGGGAACTCCCCTGAGATAAAGAAAAGGGGGAGGGGGTATAAAATAAGGAAATAGGGACTGAAAGCTCAGAGCAAAGCGGGTGGAAAGCAAATGAAAAATAGAATCCATTGGCTTTGAAAAAGCTGCACAGCTGGTTTATTAAACTTCACACAGCAACAATGTTACAAAGATGAAGAGATTCTGAGGCATCACCACTCTCTAGATAGTGGAATACTTTCCTGTCCAGTCCTCTCCTTCTAAGCAAACAATAAGAAATGATGCTTCTTCTCCACCCTCTCATTCCCCTTGCACATCACTCCTCCACCCAGACATCACTACAGAAAGACAGCAAGCAATAAAAAACGAGACTGGACAGCAGGAATGCAGGTGTGGCACTAAGATCTGCAGTATGAGGACCAAAGGGCCTCTGTAACCAGGAGAGAAATTAGAGATTTCCAAGGTGAGCACTTCAAATACAGTGTTGAATGCATCACACCTTCTGGTCATTCACATTCAAGTATCACCAACTGGAATCATTTTCATTCAAGCTGTGTGGGGCTAGATCCCATTGGCATTACATCATCTTCTAATGGATGAGGAGCTAGTTGGGGCCCTAAAAAGAAACACAACCAGGAGGGAAACAGGAAAATTTCAGAAATTACAGTCTGTTTTGCACAGATGTGTATACTGAAAATTACCTTGTTATGTTTGCCAACAGACCTAAACAGTTTGCCCCCAAAGATCCTAAGACCATGAAAATGAAGAACATATCAACATGTCAGTATATGCAACTACACATAACCCTCTGCAAAGCGTTCCTGAAACTGGAAGGAAAACAAACTTTAAAAGTTATTACAGTGCTAAATGAAAGCAAAAAAGTGTGTTTTTTCATTAAAAATATGAATGTAAAGACAAATGCTTAAATAACGTAAGTATAATTGTATCTGCAAGTATAATATGTTTGTTGTCTACCCAAGACAGGCAGAGAGTGACTTTTGCTCACACAGTAACCCTCATAATTCCAGGTCTCAAATCAGTAGAAGGCATAGGAGGGTGAGGGAGAAAGGCAGGCAAAACAAACACAAACAAAAACCTGGTTACAATTTGGTACTAGATTCCACCGGGCAATTTAAACTAAAACCTGGCTCTAGGCTGGCTCTGTGTTCACTGCCTTCCTGCTTAGCTACTGCCTGTAAAAGGCAAACACATGCATATACATACACCCTGCCTTCTGTTTTCTCTCTCCTTCCTCTCCCCACCCTCAGTCAGACCGTCAAAGGTCAATGGTCCTCTCTGGAAGTGAGGACAGAGTGCTGAAGTATTCTATGCCATGAGTCATCTTAATAGATACTCAAGCGACTGCTTGTGACCCAGCAGTGAGCTGAGATAGCAGGGCTTTTAATAAAGCAGCACTTTTGCACACTCACAGAGTGGTTAATTTAATACCTGCCGTTTGTTTACCAAACAGCGCAGGCATGTCTCCGTGTCGATAACTTCCCGGTGACAGTGAGGCGACTGAATCTGGGCATGGAACAGATGCACCTTTTTACGCTCTGTTAAACCATGTCACAGACTACAGCCCCTGAGCGCATTCCTTTATTTATGCTGCAGCCAGTTGAGCTAATTGTCAGAGACAGACCTGGTTCTAATTCTGCAGAGTCCAGCAACTGCAGGAGTGTATGTGCTGAGGCATGAATGGCACAAAACGCTTTTAAAAGGGAACAGCTGAAAAACAGACTTCAAAAATGTCACATATCTCAATAGTAGGTTATGGGGGTAGGGACAAAGGAAAAGCATCACTAGAGTTTGAATCAAGGAGAGGAAGGCAAATACTTAGGTAAAGAGAATACAACAAAGCAGAGATGGCATTCATTTTCCAAAAAAATATGGTTAGGCCTGTGCAGTTGTAAAATATTCACAAGCTCAACAACCACCTGATCATAGGCCAATATTCAATGCAGCTCACACCAAGAGTTCTGCACAATGTCAGGACTGATCATTTCAGGTACCAGGATGCAAGACCATTAGCGGCACCAAAAGGACGAGGAGAACAAGTCCCTCATTCTTCCCACCACACAGCTTCAGTCTGCTCGCTCATGTGTAGACAAAGGAACTCCCACTTACTGCTCTCCTCACACCCTCTAGTATTGGAAGTGTTTCTGATTAGCTGTAACACCATACTCATATTTTATCAGTAGCAAGAGTTCACTCCAGTTAAAGTTCTTCACCCGTCATGGGCATTTTTCAGCAAATTAATGTCTTTTACTTGCATGACTTCTCTTCATATTATAATTTGGGGTTTAAACAGATCATAATACTTTACAGAAAAGAGAAAGAGAGAAAGAGCTCAGTGTTGATAATTTTTACTACTTACGACTAAATGACCTCAACTGAGGAATAAAAAATTAAGTCATTTGTCTTATGAGGTACAGAGGACATTTTATGGTGTACAATTTAGCTAATAATGGGCTGGGGCCAATCCTTAACAAGTCACATGTTTCCATTGTCCCTTCACCCCCTGCTTATGTTTTTACCACATCCTAACAAAAACATGACCAGAACTGGTGAAAAACATACGGTTCCAACTAATGAATCACATACTTTCCCGCAAGTACAGTAAGTACTACCAGCTGTGTGACAGTCTTGCTTTGGCAGTGGAACCAGCATAGAACAAGCCGGCCCATCTGAAAGCAGCTGTATTGAAAAACCACAAGCAATATAAGTGTGTCTGCCTTCTCAGGGCAGCTTTGTCTCTGCTCTGCGTCTCTGCTCTGTCCCCAGAATGTGCCAGCCATCTTGTTTAAAGAAAGTTTCAGAAGTTACAGAGGTAGAGAGAAAACCCACAAATTCAAGAACACAAGTTTACAGAAAGGTTGTCACTTTGTCAAGTAGAATCAAAAGAATACATCTCTGTCCCTCAACTACCCTGTCATTTTTCGGGGCTTGCCTAGACTAAAGACTGCATATCCATGTGTCTAAATAAGGGAGGGGGAGGCAGAAGGAGGAACAGCACAAGATCCAGCGACTTACAGACAGGCCCACAAAAGCACACACACACACAAAACACACACAGAACAATTCGCACATTATCGACTCATGCCACGGGTGCTGCCATCACAATGTACACTTGCCATTTACACAATAGGCTTCATTTGCAACCACAGAGCATTCTGAAAAATTCTCTGGCAAGCCCTAGATATTTTCATACAAATGCACTTTTCCTTTCTTTGAAACATTCAAATGGATAAACATTACTGTTAAAGGGGAAAAAAGGCCAGCAGCATTAGTCTAGAAATGTAAGTGGAAATGGCGGGATTTTTTAACCTTTATAGTGTGTGAAGGCAATAGCTAATAAAATTTTACCAACACCATTAAGTGATCAGTAGCTTTTATTAGTGCCTAAGTACCATCTTAGGCTTGCTCTGCAAAAAAAGAAATACCTAGAGTTGTCATTCTGAGCTTTTCCAAAGTCTTAATCAGATAAAATTATCTCTTTTTATTGGCAAGTGTTTTAAATATAAGGAAGGCATATCTAAGGACTTAACAAAAAAAGTTTTTGCTTTTAACATTTGCCTTTATCACCTAATTTAGCTAAACATACTATTCTAAGGTTATGCTGTAAAGATGTTTCATTCAGCAAAATTCTAATCCAAAAGTCATATCAACACACCTTTTCTTTGTGTTTATGTCACAGTTCTATGAATGGTTTTATTTTTAATGACGTTATCACTAATGTAACACTTCAAAAATGATCAGAAGATTCACTACAATAATAGAGAAAACCTTGGCGCCTGTGGTGGTGTATGCGTATCCAGGGGAGCTCAGGCTTTGGCTGGTCAAAGGCAAGTAAGTGTTTTGGGGGAGTCCAGAAGTCATCCATCCAAACGGCTGGATCAAGCCACACAGGAGACTACCGTTGAGAACACCAATAGTTATGGGAAAATAGCAAATGATGAACATGAAGCACAAGACTTTTCATATATTTCATTAAACCTGGTTTGAAAAACAGTACATTGATGAAGAAATAAGACATGCAGGGGTGTCTAACCTTTTGGTGTCTCTGGGACACACTGGAAGAAAGAGCTGTCTTGGGCCACACATTAAATGTATCACAATGCATTTAATCCATCACATGTAATCACAAAAAAATCTCAAAATGTTTTAAGTAAATTTACAATTTTGTGTCGGGCCGCATTCATAGCCATCCTAGGCCACATGCAGCCCGCAGGCCATGGGTTGGACACCCTTGGCAAATGGCTAGTTTGTAGAACTCTTAGTTCATATTAAATTTAATATAGAATGCTAGTCTAGGAAGAAAAATATCCAAAATTAGATAATGAAATTACACAGTGAAATCTATCAAGAAAGAGCTAATATGGTTGAGCCAATCTTATAATCAAATTAGTGTGAAATCATTAAAACTCACAGTAATTAATTTAATGACAGGGAAAGACAGTAACAATATATTGATATTCATAAAGCAGCTTGTGAAGCAGTATACACAGTATAATCTTATTTCGATTTTTAAAATGAATACAAGAAAAAGAACAGAAAAGAGAAAATACCCTAAAATGATTAACACCTGTGTGAATACAGCTATTGGCAATGGTTTTATTGTTGTTAAACTTCATTGTCTACATTTTATTTATTATGCATAAATCACATGTAAGAAAAAAAGAAAAATAAGTTCAGAAGGGATTCTTTCCTAATGCAATAAATTTGCTTACTAAGAATTCTAGTAACTACATTTCTGGCCTTGACTAGTAATTACACTTGAAAATGCTAAGTACCATGCAAAATTTTTCTCAAAATTCTTTAAAACCTACTTTTTTTCATTTGTGTGCGTATTTTCTTGGTAAAATCTGAAGACAAGTACTGAATTTACTTGTGCCCTTCCCCATTTTCCAAGATTATACTTCCATCACCTGAGCTACAAACTAGGCTTTGTTAATTCAAACTTTACAGAATTAATGAACCATAGATCTAATAAAAATAATACCTTTAAATAGCACTTCTAATTGCCAAAGCACTCCCATAAAATGAAAGCCATGCCCACCGCTGAGACACCTTCCTTCATGCCCGAGCACAGCAGCTGCTCTGCAGAACACAGTCCAGGGGCTTTGGTAGTGTGTGATGCCATAGCAGGATAAATACAACAGAGCAAATCTGTAAAATGTGCTTATCCAGGTTTAAACGTGGCAGAAATAACTAGATTAACAACTATATTCTTGTAATAAAGGACTTGGAATCATACACAGTAATTGGGAGGATTTACTGTTCAACATGGCCTAGCACTGTGTCCATGTTTGGGTTTTAATACCAGTACAGAGGGGTTATTTGAGCTTCTTGACATCAAAAACCATCTACTGCGGGAGAAAATACAAGTATTTTAACACACTTTCTAGATGATTAGAAATCCACAGAGAACACTTCAGGGAAATAGCAGAGGGTCACTAACTCACCTTGGGCTCTGAAAAAACTTCAGAAAAAGGGTAGAACCAACGAAACCTAGAAACCACATGTGTAGTAGCCAAAAAGGCAGGATTAGGAACAGGGAAGGAGAGAGACAACATGGGGGAATGCTCGATGACGGGAAACAGCACGGAGTTAGCTGAGAACGACAACGTGATCTACGGTGTTAGAGCATCAACGCTGAGGCAAGAAAAGACAAGGGTGGAGGCTAGAGGAGGAGGCAGGGTCCAATCACAGAGGATGTTGTCTGTCCCTTTAAAGAGCTTCCAGGCTTCCCCTCACCTAGTTAAACAGTAGGAACTGCTCAAGCTCCACAGCTCCATTCTCCAAAACAGCCAGGACCATCGTTGTCATTTCTGGCAGGGGAAGGGTGCAAGAGCATACAACTAATCCCTCTTTCTTTCAAAGAAGCATTTCTCAAACGCCCTCTATGTGCCGCTTTAGGCACTTTCTGGAACAAACAGCACTGGCTCCTTGCACCTTGATTATTTCTGTGGATCCTTCATTCAGTAATATTTTCTTTAAAGCAAGAGCAAAAAAAGAAACTGGCATGGACCTCTATGTCTTTTGGAGCCTAAAAGCAAAGAAATTCAAAGATAAAAAGAATCTGCATATGTAAAAGCACAATGTCCCCAAATCATTTCATCTGTCACATTTTGCCAACTGATAAAGTCATAATCAAAGAAAACAATTTGTGGAGGCATTGCTAATTGCAGTTATTAACATATCAGACCAACCAAACCTTGGACAAATTATTCTCTTGACAAGAAAACAGCTACAACCACTTCATATAAGCCACAGCACAGATAAGATACACACTAAGGACTAAATCACACCTTTGCTCAGTGATTACACTGGGTATGTGTCACCGTATCTTTGTGACACAATCTGAGGGCCTAATTTCATGCACTTAATTTATAAGATACCAGACAAAACATTGTGATGCAAGTTTTGACACTAGTCAAATTTTAGTACCAATTTTTATGCAAAAGTCTATATCCCATAAAAGCCACTTTCTCAATAATTCCTAATGTAATACCTTTGGGGAAAACAATATAATCAAGTTTTATAGAAGGGCAGGTTTCTTAATACCAGCTGGTAATATCTGGGCCCTAAAACATGAGAACTGATCACATTAAAATCCAGATACCAGCTATTATATCTAAAATTGTTGCTTCATTCATATTTAGCATGAAGAGGAGTCTCTCTAAAGCAGGCTCTACTTAATACAATGTGGTTTTAATTGGAGTCTGTTTTAGATGAGCCACCTGTATTTCATCTTTTTAAAATTATCCATAATTTTCTGCACAATTTGCCTGTGCAACATAACGAATAGCAGTTAGTTATAGGTTATTGCCATTGTTTAGATGTCTAAGAGAAGGAAAAACTCTTTATTTACTGAAACACAATGGCCCTGTACCAAATAAAGTAGAAAACCAGGGTTCTGGTTCTGTTCCAGCGCATGAATGAACAAGGGAGTGTGTAAAATTATTACTGAGCCTTAACTAGAAAGACAACAGATTAAAAGCCCTATTATCTTGCTTCATTATGGCTACACTGAAGCCTAGTGCTATAATAACTAAAATCTCACTTTATTTTCCTCTCAAGAAGAGCCTCTTTTGCTTTAAACATTTCTAATGGGAAATTCCATTGCCACTCACTATCTCAAATAACTTTTTCTTCACGGTGCTATGGCTCTATTTTCCAATTATTTTTACTTCAATATATTCATGTTTGTTCCCAACTAGAACTATTCACAAGTATTATACAATGTCACTATTTTCTAGGACAATTTTCATCTTCATTGGTATCTGCTTAGGAATTATTAAAATATTCTGAAATAAACCCTGCCTGGTGTGGCTCAGTTGAAAAGGTTGCTGTCTGATTCCCTGTGGGGGCACATGCCTGGGTTGCAGGGTTCAGTCCCTGGTGGGACATGCAAGAAAGGCAACTGATTGCTGTTTCTCTTTCACATCCATGTTTTTTTCCCTCTCTCTCCTTCCCTCCATGTCTCTTGAAAAACATTAAAATATTCTGAAATATGGTATCTCAAACATCATTATAACAATGATTCTGATACAGATCCAAGTAAATAGTAGTTTGCAAACTAAGAGATATTTATGTGATGTCTATAACAAGAACCACACAACAAAGAAAACACCTAATATGCAAATGTAAAAAATGATTCTTCATTTGATCTGTTCTGAATTGCCAAAAATATATCCCAAAATCAGTAACCAAAGTCAGAATCTCACTGGATATCAAATATGTTAAAACTGCTTTTTATCACATGCTGAACTTAGGCCTCCTATAGGCTATTTAGCAAGAAATAATGTGTCCTAATCCACTTAAATTTGCTGGCATTATTTATTAAACTATGCTACTCAAATTTTCTCTTTATGCTTCTAACAGAGGTGATTTCTGATTAGTATTTCTCCCCTAAACAGAGTTGATTCCATAACAGGACTCTACTCACACTGTGTATTGGTAGGACTATTTACATAAATTATATCCTTCAATCCAATTTATCTACCATGGACACTCAAAGGATTTAAGTACACTATAGAAATAGCACCTTTCTCTTTTGCAAATATCAATGTTCTTTTTTTCCCCAATATATCTAATTCTCTATTAAGCTCTGACCTTGCTTTGTCTTCTTCCCTACTTAACACATTTATCTTTGAGGGTATCATCATCATCTATTATTTAACCAGTTTCTCCAAATATAGTTTTTATAATTAGTCACATGAACTCCAAATATCTTGTCTAGTGTTAAGTAGGCAAATTCAATGTGACAACTGTATTAAGAGGAATAGGCCCAAAAATCTAACTTCAGAAAATTATTGCCACTTAGTTACCAAAATTATCCTATAAATAGATCTTCAAATATCTCACTCTTAAACACCAATGTCTGAATGAGCCCGAGAGCCCTCCTACAGAAGTGGCATGCACTACAGCAGGGGGAAAAAAATCACCTCACTAATAAAGGTCTTTTCGTTTTAATCCAACCCAATAACATCAGCAATTTCCTCACATATTCCATCATGGAAGTTGTAGTTTGAGTTTTAGTGCCACGTGATAGAATCTAGTACTAACATGTTTTGTATAAATTACATATAGCATACCCCATATGGAAACCATATTTTCACAGTAACTGATGTTTAATAACAAATGCTGTAACTTGGAGCATCTGTAGCATTTTCTCTTGTTCTCTTATTCTGCTGCACTATTTTGGCAATTTGTCTGCTTAGAAATTAAGTCTATGAAACCAAGGCTCTTGAATTTTCTCACTGTAGTTAAGAAGGGATTAATTTTATCCCATGTTGTATTAGTTACAAGATAATTGGGCTCTCTGAAAGCCACCACCATAAATTATCTTGATCCAGAAATTATTCTGTACGGTGGTAGGTAACAATGCTCTTGCATAAACATACTTGTTTGTTGAAGTTACTAATTAATTTTGTTTATTTAGCTTACAATTGTATGTCTTTTTTCCTTGGTCTCTGTCATGTAAAATTTATTAGACAAAGTGCCACAAGCTTTAACTAGTTTCATTTAATATTTTATAATGCCTTTGAGTACTTTGATAACAGCAAGTATTTTTCTATTTTAATAAGCATGGTCTTTATGTTGGAATGTTATGAGAATATATAATTTTACCAAGAAGTTAAAAAATAAAATTAGTGATTAGGTCAGAGTGTGAATTACTAGTGCAGATTTTTGCATGAGGTAACAAGAGATAATTTTGAGTCATATAATTGAAAGTAGGAAGGATGATTTTACTGCATGGATTGCTTGGCCAACTCTTATTGGAGACTACAACAAGCTAAATATGTTTCTGGACAGAATTTCATAATACACGAAGTCAACAGGTAAGTCATAGGACTTTTTTAGATGTGGTGCCTAAATGCCACAATCTGGTTTTTAATGGGTTTCTGCAATACAAAAGAGAAGGAAAACTTGCTTATTTAAAAGGTCACTACAAAACATACAGCCCACGTGACAGAGGGCAGGAGAATGAAGTGGAAGGCAATAAAAGGAATAAAAGGATTCCCAGCAAGTGGGGGTTAGAGCCCTAGAACAGGAGATATATTATTATTATATCAGGGTGATTGTTATTTTGGAAAGTTGAGAGACTGAAAGCAACATAAACTTAAGATAAAAAAGGATACTAAAATTTGTACAAAGCAAACAACAAAAACAATTTCTAGGGAAGATCCTTGGACTACACAAGAATATTAGAGCTGAAGACAGGATAATCGAGCTAGCACGCCCAAAGACTACATTAAAATTTGAAACTATACTGGCATGTTGGTCATAAAAACCATAATGCTGCAGCAGGAACTACAGAAAAAACCTACTAATACGGAAAATATAAGAATGTCAGACCAGCCGTGGTTTGCTGCTCAGGAAGGTGCAGATTTTAGATGAAGCCTTTTGCTGTCTAACGTCCAGCATGTATCTCTACGAGCTGTGCAACTCAGCTGAAAGAGGTCCTCAGTAAAAGGTGCCACATTTAAGGCATAGCCTCCCAAAATTTGAAGGAAAGTGAGGAATTTCTGGATTCATTGATTTTTATGTCTTTCTCGTTGTAACCAAGCTACTGGAATTCTGTATCTCACCAGATCCTCACAACAAGCCAGACAGATGGGATGTTATTTGAAGCCACAGCCTTTATTTAATTAGTAAACTAAAGAGTGTTGATGTGAAATCTGGAGACAATTTTAAATAATTTGCTCTATAATTATTCCATGGTCAAAAATAAATTTAAAAAAAAAATTTAAAGCCCAATTGGAGGACCTTAAGAATAAGGTCTGGCTGTGGTTCAGAGACAACTTACTCTGAGTGTTTTTTCTTCTTACCATCTAGGGGGGTGCAACTTTTTTCTCTCCGTCTTATTTTCTTATCATACCTTTATGGCTTTCATTAGGCACATGAAAAGCTGTAGAATTAACTTTGTGTTCCAAATTTCTCAATGCCAAGCTCTGTGAATGAACGCTAACAGACAAGGATGCAGAGGAATAAGCTTCTTAAGGTGTCTAACGGACAAGAGAGCTTTAAAAAGGAAAATGCCCTTTCAGGACTAACTAGTCCATGTATTCAGACCTGGAGTGAATTTAGAGTTATGTGAGAGATGCAGCAAGAGATCCAGCAAACTCTCACACAGTGTAAACACAACGGTTCATGTTGTGATATTCACTGACATCAAAGCCATCTATCCAGAACGTGCTGGGGCAAGCCTCTGCCAGGCAAGACGGCCTGTGTCAAATGGATTGCTCTAACTCCCCCAAAGTAACCCAGCGTGTGATTTAAATCACAAAATAACAGAATAAACATGGGCTTTATCATGCTAATTTGAAATGTTAAAGTTTCTACGGCTACTACCCCCCAAATATATATGTGTGTATGTATTTTTTTACATAGCAGCTTAAACAAAAGGCAGCAGCCCCACGTATTTCAAAGGCGTGTACACGCAACTGAGCATCTAAAACATCTGCAGAGTGGAAGAGGCAGGAGAATTTCCTAACTACTAGAAATTGTAAGACACAAATGGGATGAGATTTTTAAAAAAAGAGTTATCTGTTGCATTGAAGGTTAACAACATATATCAGGCAAGGAAAAAATACATAGGTTCAACATGTTAAGGATATTGTGATATAACTTAGATACAGTGAAATGTACAGAACTTATGTGCCGAGCAAGAACATGTTGCGGGGGGCACATACAAAATTCAGAGACTGATTTTTTTACATTGATTTTTACACTGGGGTGTGGCTGATAACAAAATCACTGGGACATAATTGGTAACTATAATTAGCAATGGATGACCCTGAGCAGGACTGGATCTCCTCCTAAGTTTTAAATGATCGCTTCAAGCTAAAATTTCTGGGAACTTCTTCGGTCTAGTAATCAGTCTGGGAGTCTTGTAGGAACAAGCTTTCTCGTGATATTTCCACTGCCTTGTGGTTTCTGGCAAGGCTGGGCCGTCTACAGAGACAAGATTTTCTAAGTGTCTTGTTATTTCCATTTCCTATCTCAAATGAAACCAAGTACATGTGGATAAAAATGTTAAAAATACACACATATGCAAACTTTTCATCAAGGTTGTTTCTAAATTTAGTCAAATGAAATCTGTCAATACTATTTTCAAAGATTCAAGGCAGCTCTAGTTGTACTGGTTATTGAATAAAGCAGAAAACTTGAAAGTAAAAAGAAAACCAAATAATTCTGTATTTTTAAGAAGTAGACTATTCTCATAACTATGCCAGCATTAACAATGTCAAAACTTAAGATGAATTAATAAACTAAGCAACCAAAAGTCTTAAGAATGCAGGACCTTTCCAACACATGATTCTTCACATTCAGATTCTTACCTGCACTCTTTAAGCGGCCTGAAGGTCACTCATCACAGCCATACCTGGTTTTATTGTGCTTTGTTTTAGTGTGCTTCACAGATGTTGCGGGTTTTTTTTTTAATTGAAGGCAAGACCCCTCCACCAGCAAAAAGATTATAACTGTCTTTACTGTGATACTCATTTCATTGAGGTGGTAAGGAACCAAACCCGCAATATCTCCAGGGTATGCCTGTATGTTTAAAGCCCTTATGTAGGGGACATTGCTACACATTACACCAAATTACACTCATAAATGTATAGTCCTAAAACAATATACCCTTTAAAAGAAAGAAAAAGAATCAACTTTTTCATCTGTTAAAAAATATGTCAAGTTAAACTCTGAAGAGAATGGAGTAATTTAATTTTTAATATTTTCTTTTCTCTATGTATTTTAAATAAACAAAAATAAGCCTATTTCTAAATGACCATAAAATGTCTAATGTAAGACCACTGAGCAGGACTTATAGTTGTCAGAAAAGAATTTAATATCTAAACAAATGATAATATACATCTCACAAGTTAAAGATACTAATTAGACATGGCATCGAGGGTAGCAATGTAACTTCAGGATGATGATTTGGTTATTACTGAGCTGAAAGT